>APKU01000154.1:0-113206 GCA_000472125.2 Hirsutella thompsonii MTCC6686
TTATGCCTTATATAGCCGGGCGCGCACGCAAGCTACGATTAACCTACTTTTACTTAGTCGATAGTAGGAGCCACTTGGTATTTAACTAGTGCCTTACTCTGCGATAGAGAATTGCCTGCGCCTGCGGAATCGTTTTGAAAGAGGGTTCACATTTCACATTTTACACGCTAAGACGCCAACGACTACATGATCGACTCGATGGGCCACTACAACCGCACGAAAAGACTAGGAACCAAATCGCGATACTCGAAAATGAAGGCTTCGCTCACAATGGCATGTGCGGCGTACGTCGGTCGACTGGGGGCGTATGTATCCGACGGGGTGACGGTCTGAGTCCTAACCAGTGGAACCGAAAATACGATGGATATAATTAGCGAGAGACCAATGCCCACAGAGTCTAGCGTTGGCTCCAATGAGACGGTTAACACTATGATGTTTCCACTGCGCTACTCGTTTTCCCCCGAATACCACCAGCCAACAAGTCTTGAGAGAGTCTCACGCTAACAAGGACGGGGCTCATCAAGAACTTCCAACGGGGTAGTGTATGATTTTCAGGTCGGTCTCCGCGGTCCCCGGGCCCGTACGGCTTCGTGTTTGCCATTCAGCTACGAAAAAAGCTGACCATTAAAATCATCCACTACGCTCCTGGTTACTTGAGCCACCTGATTCGCGCCGGGCGTGTCGCTGTGTACACATAGACTCAGTGGCGCAGCACCCAGCTTCAGGTCGACCATGTTGTTCTTCTGGCTTTCAATGGTGCCGTTGCGCAGAGCATGGGCCAAGCGTTTACGAAGTGCCTGGGCATCGACGGCATGGTGCTCGCGAGAAATGATACAGTCGCCGTTGTCGTCGTACTCGAGGTCCGCGATGACCTCCTGGATGAAAGGGATGCCCAAGGCCGCACACGTCGTCTCCATATGCGTGTTAGCAGCCCCAATCATAGGCACCGGCGTGCCGTCGGGAAGGACGAAGTGTCGTGAGGCGCGACAGACGGCCTCGCAAATGATCTGGTCTTTGCACATGACGCCGTAAAGTGCCCCGTGTGGCTGTCAACTCAGAAAGGATGTTCAGCACTCTCGACTGAACAGGAGTCGACGTTAGGCGCGCATCAGGCCCACCGTCTTGTTTGACTGGCGGTTCTTCAGCTGCGCTACGTCTGGGTGACCGAGCCGTACGCTAATATGAGACAGAGGCTCGCCCTCAATGTCGAGGAACGCTTTCAGCGCACCAATCTGATAGATGATCATCTTCTCGCATTCGAGCGCGTCCATCTTGATCTCACGACGGCCGAAGCCCTGCAGGTCAGGGAAAGACGGATGAGCACCGATGCGAACATTATTACGCTTCGCGGCCTGTACTGTCTTGTACATAACCAAGGGGTCGCCGGCGTGAAAGCCGCAGGCAATGGAGCAGGCCGTGATATATGGCATAATAGCCTCGTCGTCGCCCTTATCAAGTGCGGCCAAGTCAAGCCGGCCTTTAGCATTCGAAACATGCGACACAGGCAATAGTCTTCGGACAAAGAGCTCACCATCTTCCAGTTGCCAAAGGCCTCACCCATGTCGCAGTGGATCTCGACAGGCTTTGACGCCCAGCGCAAAGCAGCCGCGGCCATCGTGAGCCGCTCTATGCGCGGGTTGAAAGAGACGTCCGGAGTCTGGAGACTGACCTGTTCAGTGTTTCGGTGCCAAGAGGGTCACGGTGAACTAAGGCAATTCCCTTGGAAAACTACACAGCGGGCGGCCCGGAGCGTATACACTCCTATTAATGAAACAACGGCGCGGATGCCACCACATGCTCGAGGCAGGGTCGTATGTGAATGCATTATATCCCCCTCAGCTTCTGTTCGACGCATACACGAAGGATCTCACGCAGCGTCCAAGTTGCACGAGTGTGCCGACCTTTGGCTGCCACACGGTGTCGTGTAACTTAGAGCTGTTCACTCCATTCTTTTCGCTGCCCTGATCTCCTCTTTTCTTCTCCGGACGCATCCGTCCAATCGCGAAGCGCCTCCAGGCCCAACGACAAAGATACATCTCCAGCATGCACAACGGGCATGATCGGCCTTCACCAAGGAAACGGCTGATGGAAGGAGCCGGTAACAGCCAGCCGGTGCAGAGCCCCCTTCCCTTTGTCGAGAATGTCCCGGCTTGCCGCGATCCTCTGCTCCTATTACACACCAATCGTCTCCCGGGATGGACGTCCAATTCGTCATCAGCACCACCACCTTCCGACGTGGGCGTACTTTACCACGCGGTTCTGACAGTCGACCGAATGGACCAAACGTGCGGGACTGCTTTGTCGTGCAGAGCTTTGTTCAAGCCGCTCGGCCGCGACCCCATGTCATGAGCGGTTGTGGGGAGAAAACCGTTCAGTTTGAAATCCCACAGCGAGGCGCGAGCTGCACTGACGCGTACTGTATGCGCGTCTCCGAGTTCGGCTTTCTCCGTGGACTATCTCTAAAGAGTGATCCACCACATTATGTGCTCTGAAACTGCCTCTATATCACAGTCCGCTATTAAGTCCCCGTTTCTCCTTGCGAATGCACGCTGACAGGATTTTCTTGCTTTCTAACCGTAATCAGAGTCATCAGACGATACGCAGGCTTGGTCCATTGGCTCGACTTCCGCCGGCATGCTCTTCCGGCATCACGCTCTTGCTCCGCTGATAGTGATACAGTAATACTCATCTTGGTCCCCTTCGATCAAATAAAGACTTGTCCTTTGGAGCGAGGATGGCAGCTTGCCGGGCATCTTTTCCCCACATGGTCTGCGACGTTCTCCATATCGGTGGCTCCTGGCCTCATACGATATGGTAAACGCTATTTGAAGTAGCCTGCCAGGTCGACGACCGTTCTGTTATTTGACAAGACTATTAATTGGGAAAGCAGCCCACTCGAAGCCCTGGCAGGGTCCACGAGCACCTCTGCGGTGCGTTGTATTTCCGGATTTCCATGACTGAGCCCCATATCCCACCAGTTCATGGATTGATAAGGAAGGGCGAACCTCAACGGGTGTCCCCTCGGACGTTCTAGACCTTCACCGGCAGGATGAGAGGGGAAGAAGACGCCAGAGTACCCCATCAAGGCGACGTATACATCGTCAATGGGCTCGACAAGCGGAGAGCAACCAACAATATTTGCTGCGGTTAAGCGGCATCCTGCAATAATCAAATGAACCAGACGGACAAATGCCGTTCGTCCACGCTCACACTGCGCCTTCACCCTATATATCTAGTGCTTCTTTGGCGTCAATAAGTGACTCTGTCGCTAACACAACCAATCACTTGGAGGGGCATCAAAGGATTCAGCATGAGGAGGGTGTCTTGTGTCGACAGAGAATCCTTCAATGTGTGCTCGCGTCCGGCTCCGGCTTGGCGGCGCGGGCCGTCAGCCCGAACGAGATTAGCACCTGCTGCCGGCTCGCTCGTTCGGCCGGACGATCAAGGGGGGTAACCAACCGCTTGACCTCTGGGAATTCATTCTTTCAAGGTTAATGTGTCGCGAGCTAACTAACGCCCGTAGCGGTGTCTCCTCACCGCGTCTTTGGCATTCTTCTGCGGCGAGTTGCTCACGGCTCGGCTCGGCTCGGCTCTTCGCTGTGTATCCCAGGCGCCGTGGCCCCGGGGCTCGCGCTGTCTAGGGGGCGAGAAGTTAGAATCACGTAACTTAATTGAGTGGCGGACCAGAGACCAGAGAAGTTTTGTCATGTTCAGATGATGATAGCTCTGTTCTCTCCATTGCAAAGAGTCAGAAGGCGCCTTGAACAGCTCGATGTGACTGTCTTCTCCCCCTCGCGCTCTTACCGTCCATTCCAGGGGTAAACATGAGCCGTCGACCTGGCCCGCCTGGACATGACCAGTGTTTTGCACGAGGCAGGAGGCAATGCTCAACTGCTGGACCGGAAAAAGAAGCACGGTCGTGGACATTATGCACAATTCTTCAGGGTTTCGATTTATCCTCTCAGCCTCTTCTCTGCCCCCTCTCTCGTATCCTGGGACTTGGCGTGGTTTTGGTCATGTCGTCGGCCCGCTAAATTAGTCGCTACATCACCTCCATTTATGCTCCATCTCTCTCCCTCCCTGCCCTTGAACTGCCAGGTCCTCATCTGTACAGTGCATGTACGTTAGACCCTGTAGCCTGGGCTTGTCCGCGTTTCAGGCCTAGGGTGACAGAAGATCAGCACAAGCGCGAGGAAACGAATTCTACATTGAGGAAAGCGCCGGGCTTATTTTAGTTTTGAGTCCGCCATTTTGGCGTCGGCCGTGACTTGACAGACGTAGGCCTAGGTAGGTTTCGAAGCGGAATCAATCGTCCGACTCGTCGATACGGCATCAGCTCCATTGGCCAAACCCCCTCATTCCTGCACTGTGAGCTGTACATGTGCGGACGAGTTGGGGGTTACTCCTTCGATGATCAGGCAGCAAAAGGCTGTGATTTTGTCCAGGCTATCGTCGCGGGTTTCCTCGGAAAGACTCCTTCCTGGCCATGGGACAGAGCTCGGAAAGCAGATAAAGGGGTAAATATTTTCCACAAGACAGAAACCATTTTCCGCCGTGGCCCTTTTCAAGTAGGACTTTGAGCATGGTTTCCAAGTTCAACAAGAACACTAAAAACCAACGGTACAGCATCCGTGCTAGTTGGATACGGGACAAGGCTTCAATCGTGGTTCAACATTGGTCCTACTGTCCGCATGATTCAATCAAGAGTTGATGGTTCCAATTGAAAGATTACATAGAGCGATTTACAGAAGTTTCTCAATAGACAAATCAGACAGACCTGCATACACTTCGAACAACATTGAAGTCGTTGGTGATCGTGAAAACACCAAATCATTGATCAAGACGAGGCTTCGAAAATGAAAAGGGCGAAACCCAACACCGAGTTTCTGCTATACTGGTTCTCCTGACCAATTTGATCCAATCTTTCCACTCCTCAGTATAATATTGTTTCGAATCATTCGCGTTCTTGTATATGACATGACGGCGGCAATCACCTCATAGCGCTGTACAGTACAAATTCAATTATAAGCGGCATGTCAATCATCGATCGAATCGACGTGCTGGGGTTGTGTATCGTTGTCATGAGGCTTCTTTCCGTTATGTTCGAGAGAGAAGTACGTGCCTAGAAAGCAGATGTTTGTCAGTATCTCGAGGACTTGTCTGCAACTTGAGGAAGAGACTCGACAAGGTAGCCAGGCCCTTTTGTATTCGATCAACTGCCTCGCTGATAGTTCAGACCCGTGTTGTTCGCGTGGTCCAGGAAGAATCGGGGAATTGGATGCAATAGTGCAACGTCCGTGTTGAGTGAGGCCACCGATTCTTGGGAGTTGTTGGTTTCGAAGGCAGTCCAAGCGTACGAAGGAAGAGTATTGGTAGGAGGAGGAAAAGCAGAGGAGGCAAAAGAGGCAGAAGAGAAAAAAGTGATAGACGGGAGCTCGACGTGTCCCTGAATTTTGACACGATTCTCGACATGTCTATAAATCGCTCAATTCTTCTTGCATCCGCTACTGGACTTCTTCAGATATACTACATGTACATACATCCCTAGCTTTGCGTGATATTTCTGTCTATTTTCATGCCCAACAGATATCTAAGAAAGTTCTGCGCCGTGTTTGCCCGAACGCTATTCACACAAAAATACATTGCGTACATTGAATCATGTAACACCCCAACACGAGGGACATCTCAGCTGTCAAGTCCGCATAACCCCCCGGTTTTTCATGTTTATTGTTTACCCGCTGGCCCGTTCTCAAACCGACGGGCTGCTGTTAGGCCGGCTCCGCCCGTCGTGTCGATTATTCAAAGTGGTGAAACGGACTAGACGAGAAACCCCAGCCGACCTGAAAGAGCCTGGTAGTGCGTAGCGGGTGCATCGCCTGAAGTTGACGACTCAGTTTCCCAAATCCTCAGCTCGCGTTGTCACGATATTTGTCCAAGCCGCCCCCCCTCTCGAATGCGTACATAGAAGGCTACGAGTCGGACAAGTCTGGCCTTGGGCTAGGATCTGGCTGCGATAATCGATGTCAAAAGGGGGGAAATGCGCCAGTCGTGGTATAATTCCTGCGCTCTCTCCGCATAACTTGGCGGCCATGCCCTCTATTCCTTGTACTAGACAGGGACCAGCCACTGCATCATGAGGAGGAATCCTCTTTGTTGCAGCTGTGCCGGGTCCGATACCGGCAGGCGTCCGCAAGGAAAAGTACTCACATCACACGTCACAACGAGGTCAGGGGCGTAACCGATCCTATTCTCAATACCTCCCCTGAACATGCATAAATCTCCATCGCCATCGACGCGGTCTCCATGTCTGCTCTTCATTGTACCCAGGACTTGGACGGACTCATTCCTATCGCACGAAATACGCGAGAGCCTATCAAAGCATACGCCTTTAGACTTTAGATAAGGTCTTTTTGCGAGATATATTGTTCCAGTGCAACCCTAACAAAGGAGACCGCGCCCCTTGGGGACCCGCCAGACGGATTGCGGTTCCTCCAGCAGCAGGCGCGGGATTTTTTCCTTGTTCATGGCGCAGAGGGATATTTCCCGAATGTACAGTACGATCCTCTGCTGCGTCTGCAACACTTCGGCCTGCTCCCACTTTGTGGTGGAGGATTGTTGAGGGAGGACGTCTCATGCATTGGGGGCCGTGATAAGGATTCTACAGCGTCACTGGCCAACGCAGAGAAACTTTTTTCCCCAATGTTCCCTTGAGCACAGGATGGGATAACGTTACGCGGTCATGGCATCGGACAGCAAGATCCGGTGCTTTGCTGGTCTCGGCCGAGTCGTTGACCAAGCATTGGAGGCGTCTGTCAATAAACCTCAAGGGGGACTGACGAATTGCTGTCCATGCTAGATGATGATGCCCATGAAGCCTTGTTTTGGGTATCTCTCCCCCTACATGTAATGTACCTCCTCATATGGACCGTCGAGACTGAGAAAAGTGTGCAAAAGCTTCGAAGTCGGCTCGACAGTCTCATTCAATAGCCGCAAACTCTTGACGGGCTGTCGATCACCACCCTCCCGGTGACTGACGATAGCCTGGCTATGCTTGAGCAAGGTCTGCCCGCCCGATCCACGCCGAACCGCAACGTCCTTGACACCGTTGACATGTTCCTCGACGACGACAACGAGCGAGCAGTCGCTCGAGTGACTGGGCGTGCGGGCCCGTGTCATTAGCGAACCCGAAGACGTGCTCCGCGTGCGGCCGGCCGAGCCCTCGATCGAGTCCCGACTGAATATCGAACGATCCCTTCGGAGTCCGTGGCGCGCCAGGTAGGCGTCAAACTGCGTGTCCCGCTGGTGGTTATACACAGTCGTCGGCTGCTCCGGGTCGTCGACGGGCAGCAGCTCGTGCGCCGGCGCGGAACCCCAGGTGAGGTGGGACGCGGCCGAAGACGACGACGACGAAGACGAAGACGAGACGCGCTTGTCAAAGGAGCGACGGATTCCGGGCCGGCTTGACGCGGCAAAGCCGCGATCCCAGTCGTCATTGAACCCATACGCCTTTGCGTTGACGGCGTGCGCGTAGTTGCCCGACTTGGAAAACTGCCGCTGCTTGGCGAAGGCATGCGCAGTCAACGCGAGCGCGGCGGCCCTTGAATGTGCGTGTCTCGTCAGTATTGCCTCTTTCGTTTCTATAAGTAAAGGGGGAAGAGTAGAAGGGTGATATTCACATCATCATCACTTCCAGACCCAAGGCAGCCCACGAGTAGTGAGTCCTGCCTCGAAGAAAATACGCGGCGATGTCGACTCCAAACATGCCTGCCGCACACGCAGCCTTGATGATGTTGGAGAGGAGCATCAGCCAGGGCGTCAGAGATTCCGCCATCAGTCTGCCCATCTCGACGCAGGTGCAGATCGAGGCGGCGAAGGACAGCGCAATGTTGGCCGCCTGCCCGCTGTCCGTTTCGATAACATAGATCTGTCAGCGCGAGGGGGGTCAGAGTCATCAGTGGAAGATGGCGCATCGACGTACACAATCTCAAGCGTGGGGAACCCGGCAGCTTGGCCTCCTTTTCTGAAAGTGCTGATCGTGATACCCATTCTCCATGAGAAAAGACCTGTAAGGACCATGGTCACCATCAACAGGGACGCCCAGAGCGGGAGTAAGGAGTTCAAGCGCCATCGGGCTCGTTGAAATTGATCCTGTGCTCTGTGACTCCCCATGTTCTCTTGATTATTCTGCCCTTTTCCCAGACGACGCTGTGCCTGCTTGTGGGTTCGTTGCCCGTCGCCTCCCAGTGGCTCTTCTCTTGACCGCTGACGTTGTGCAGTATCCGAAAGCTAAAGAGTCGAGCAGATTGAGAAGATGCCTTCTTTCAAGAGCTAAATCACCCTTCCGTGTCAGAGCAGTCCGAAGCCATGTCTTGCTTGAGAGGCATCAAACATGAAAGTCATGAGAGGCGATGGCCGTCCCTGCCGTAGCACTTTAAGAGCTCCATCTGCAAACGACAAAGGCGCATTGCCATTTCCATTTACAGTCGATAAGGCATGCAAACGAGGCTTGTGTCCCCGAGGCTGGGGCCATACAGACGCGCGAGCCGCCGATAGCACGCAGGGGGAGGCGTCATTCCCTTGAGGCTGTCACGACTGTATTGCGTCTGTGCATCTGCAGCTGCCTGCCGTTGCATGAGGCTGAGTGCCAATAGCAAATGGGTGTCATGGGCAGGCGGGAGCAACTCCGCACGAAGCCTGAAGAGTGCCCGACGACAAGAAATGAGCTGCTGCTCCCCCCTGCGCATGCCCCTGTATTGCCAAAAATCTGAACATGGACCGTTCTGCAAAGTTGGCTGTGAGGAGCCCATGTCGTGCAGCGTATCTGGGGCGAATCAGCGTCGCCCGTCGACATTGCAGCCAACGGGACGTGCTGCCAATAAGTTGGACGTCGGTGATTGCTTCGAGACACTCGGGCTCAGCTCTGGCCCGTCACTTTGGAACGCATGGCAGTGAGGTAACTTGTCAGGCTCGCCTCGTTTGCCAGCGGATACGCATGTGGTAAACGCCAGTTCCCTTGCTTGACCTTGCAGAAACGAGGTGGCTGCACCGGCACGTCAAACACGTTCGTAGGGCTCGAGAACTCGACTATATTTAGAAGGGTGATGATGTGTGTTTCAATCTGACAAACATGCGTCAAAGGAACAATTGCCCCCAAATAGGCGTGCATCAAGCCTACATGCGCAGTCTGTCAACAACTCCATCCTTTCGGGCAGGGTGGTGGCTGTGTGCATACGTACAGAATCTCTTTGATCCAGACCGATGCCTGATTCAGATGCTGCAGCCATTGTCAGGAGGGCTGGGGCTGAAGTGCCAGTAACACGCTGTGCTCTGTATCCGCTGTACGTTGTGATGTATATCCCCAGGATGGTATTAAGCTGGCTTGCAGAGTCAAACTCAATTACCAACTTAGACTTTGGTAATCAGATGGCAGGGCTCATGGCATAGCCGTCCCGTTCGTGTGTTACGCGTGTGGAGAGCCATGTCATGCCATCCACTGCTTCTGTCAGTCAAACAATCGGCAGAGTCCGCAGGTGGCGGCAGCCGAGTCATTCCGCCACGAGGCTCGGCGATCAAGTTAGCGATAATGAGGACACTGATAGTAGACAAGGCGGTATTGGGACGCAATTGAAGATGAACGGCCTTGTCACATGAGATGTTGTCTGCGATTGTGACGGAGGTTTGTCCAATTTAACTGGCGGTTAACTATTTCAACAGAGATGCTCTGTCCCCATGTGCTTGCAAGACTCCTGCATCCGTCACCAAATCTACCTGCTTTGGAGCTTCATACGGCGTCCGGCAGTTCGAGATAGACTGCGGTTGCCTCGCATTACGCCTGGTCGGCGTAGCCCTCGACCCGCGTCAAGCCAACTAAGGGAAGGCGCTAATCTCTTCGTCATCACTCAGACGCTGAGCACCATCGGCGGCGTTGACATTCTTGGAGATGGCAGCGTCGGTAAAGTCCGGGTCGACACCGATGCCGGCGACGGCCTCGTCACCGTTGGGGTTGGCAACTTGGCCGTTCTGACGCCTGTCGATGTCGGCTGCCAGTTGTTAGTACGGAGCTCCTGGTTCATTGATCCCTATGGAAGGTTTGGCCGACGCCGGAGACTCACCAAAGGGACTGGCCATGGCGACGGCGAAGAGTGAAAAGGTGGCAATGGCGGAGAACTGCATGATGACTATGTGTGATTAAAGGTGATATATAAATAAAACTCAGCCAGTGAGTTCAAGTTTCTTGATGTAGTTGGTTAGTCGATTCAGATGAAGAAGACCTAGTCGCTCAGAACAAAGACCCAGGTATCTGGAGGCACCGGATGGATTTATTTAAGTCAACCAATTCACGGATCGTCTCGTGTTTTTCCTTCATCGAGTTCGCGACTCGCCTGTCATCCGACATGGCTCCATCCCCGCGGATTGGCCCTCAGACGCGTGGCAGAGGAAGGCCAGCACCACTCGCAAGAAGCCGAGTTGAGACGGCACAGGTTTGAACGAGGACCATCCTTGGAACTTTGCAAGTGCCCTCTTGGAAGGGAGGGATAAATTCGCCCACCGCCGAGCCCAAAACAGCACATTGCTGCGCAGACGGACCCAGTTGTAGAGGCCAGGAGGTGACAATAGTATTGAGCGGCAGTGAGAGGTGAAACACATCCGAGCGTCATGAAAGTCTGGAGCGGAGCTTCAATGGCCCCAAGGCTCTGGCGATCAATCAGCCGGTCCTGTCTCGACACTCAACGGCCCACATGCTCGCTGTCAGTTCGATGGCTGATGCGAGTCGTATGTAATCGCACCGACGGGCTCGTCTCTCCTCTTTGCAACTCAATCTGCGGAGGAATTCAGACGAGTGATATTCTTGGACGCGGACAGAGGGAGAAAGGGGCCGGGTTCTTTGAGCGCTTTAGAAGCTTCTAGCCCGACAAGCTAGAAAGCCTGCTGGCCGCGTAAAGCCAAATCTGGAAGAGATTCCAAACCGCCAATGGCGATCCCCGTGGTAGCAGGTGCTCGCGGCCGAGACATCCTGTAGTTACAGTAAGGGAAGCCGCAGCGGGATAAACTTTGATGCGCTCTCCGGCCGAGCTGGCTCTCCGTTCAATGACTGTATCCAGCTGTGCCCCGCTATCGCACACCCCTCTTCCTTGCGCTGTCGTCGAGGAAGCCGGATTCCGTCTCCTTCCTGCTCACTCACTCCCATCACAGCCGAGCGGACATCAAGCAGAGACCCAGTCCGGCCTGCAGCGCCCCCGAGTACTCGCTGCGGTCCTGGAACACAGCATCACATCTGGCTGCTTCCTCCAACCGTCCAGCAACTCCGCAACAAGGTTCTAATTAAAACGATCGACCTCAAAGTTCCCCCCTCCCCTGCCAACGCCATAGTATCGCGGGGGGTCTATCGAGGGCGCGCCAGGTGTGGGCTGTGGTCCGGTGCCTCCTCAGCAGCTTAGTTTGACTTCCAACCCACCCCTCCCTCACTCTCCCTTACCATTTTTCCCCCTCCTCCAAAACCCCCCGCCAGAGTTCGATCACGTCTTCTCGACGGCCTGCTCCCCTGACTGCTTCGCCCCTTTGGAGTTTTTGCAGGCACCTCCAACTTCCGGATATCTTTGTCGTGAGACTTCCCTCTTTTCGTGATCGCCTCGTCAGTACTGCTTCAGCCACCTGCCTGATCGCTCCCTCTCGCTCGCTTCCTCGTTCACCGCCGCCTACGGTAGTCATGGCCTCGGCCGAGCACTGCCTAATGTGCTTCGAGGCTCTCGAGGCCCACCTCGAAGATCGGAAGCCTCTCTCGTGGGACCGCGTCCAGTCTCTGTGGGTCGCCTACTCAAGCTCCGCCTCAGACCTGTCATCGACGACCCCTGCCAGCGGCGGTGCCGGAGGCGCCCTCAAGGACCCCGCCTTGCTCCGAGTCGCCGCGTCAGACACCGACGGATCCTCGTCGGTATCGTCGAGTTCCTCCTCCGTGTCCGCCTCTCCGGCCCTGGCCCCGACCCCGGCCACGTCGACCTCGTCGCTGCCTCTGGGCTTGACGTCTACGCCTCTCTTCGTCACATGGAATACGGTCTCGGACGGCGACACGGCGCTGCGCGGTTGCATCGGAACCTTTCAGGCTCAGCCTTTGGCAACTGGTATACCTGAGTATGCAGTCGTCTCTGCCGTTCAGGACTCGCGCTTTAACCCCATCACCAAGCGCGAGCTCCCTGAACTGCAAGCCGCCGTCACCCTTCTGACAGACTTTGAGGAGGTCGATGACCCTCATGACTGGGATATCGGCACCCATGGTATTCGACTTTCCTTTCAAGACCGCTTCCGACGCTATGGCTCGACCTATCTCCCCGACGTGGCAGCGGAACAGGGGTGGACCAAGGACGAGACCATCTTCAGCCTCGTTCGCAAAGCCGGCTGGGTAGGCAGCCGGTCGCGCTGTAAGGATCTCGATCTAAAAGTCACACGCTACCAGGGCAAGAAATGCAGCATGGAATACCCAGAGTACAAGAAGTGGAGGGATTGGGTGAGGGATAGCAAGTAGTAATGGGCGGGTCCGGCTTGCAGTCATGTCGAGCTCCCACAGCCCGCGTTGGCTTCATGCATGACTCGACCCTGTCGTTTCCGTGCCCGGCACGATCTCTCGGCCCGGGAGAAACGCGACTACTAGTGAAGATCATGATTGCTGAGCTTACGAGGATGGCCAAGTGTCAGGCAGCACCGCCTCGTTTGCTCTTGATGCGTTTCGCATTACCTTTAGCATCTTTAGTAAAGGGCGCTGCTGGTAGCACAGCCCAAACGTGTCGGATTCACAACGCGATGCACTACGCATATCATGGACAGGCAGGCACGCCTCTATACTTGATGATGCAACGTGTGTTTTTGAAAACTGTTTGTCGCAAGGACGTCGTTCTAGTCCATCCTTGGGTGCCGAGAACCGCCTTGCCTCCTAAGGAACCTGACAAGCTAATGCTCATGAAATGCGCGCGCGAGGCACCGATATAGATCTGATGGAGCAAGGAAATACAAAATCGCAGTGGTATCTGTGGAAGTAAAAAGAAAAGAGCAAGGATAAGTGAAAAAAAAAAACAAGAAGTAGACTGCTAGAGGCCGTGAGAAACTCAATCATGTCAATAATCAAATGGTCGTAGCAGAACGTGGTGTGCCGTGTCACCAGCAGCGGAGCTTCCTCCAGAAGCCCCCGGACCCACGGCCGAGCCGGTCGCCGTAGAGGTGGGGCCCCCGGAGGCGCGGAGGATCCTTTTCGCTTTCGAATTCGGTCGGGAGAGGCGTCAAGGGTTTGGTCATGCCGCGTGAGTTGAGCTCGGTATTATCGAGTACGCCAATCTCTGCGAGACGTCTCCTCTCGATGACGCGACGTACAATGAGGGCGAATGTCTCCTCAATGTTGACCTCGAGGCGCGCGCTCGTCTCCATGAAGCCGCAACCTCGCCGACGCGCCCAGTCTAGGCCCACAGCGGCAGAGACCTGCCTGCTCTGTTGCAAATCACACTTGTTGCCGGCGACAATTTTGACCGGCGGTACCGTCTTTGCGCCGCTCGACGTCGTCGAGTTGACGAGAACAGGGTCGAGACCGGCGCGGCGGGCGCGCTCGGCATTATCGAAGCGGGTTTCAGACTCCATATCGATGAGATCGTCAAAGTACTGCAGTGCATCTAGCGAGTCACGCGAGGTGATGTCGTAGACGAGGAGAAAAGCATCGGCGCCCAGGTTGGACGAGGCCCACATGCCGCGATACTCTTCCTGGCCGGCCGTGTCCGTGAGGTTGAGGTGATATGTGGTGCCATCGATGCGTCGGGTGACGCTATAGGAATCCTCGATGGTCGGGTCATAATCTGAGGTCCACTGCGAGCGCACAAGTCGCAGCGTTATTGATGACTTTCCGCAGCCGCCGTCGCCGCAAATTGTAATGGAGATGGGGACAGCGGCCGAGGCGGAGGCTGCTGCTGATGCCTGGCTGTGCGACGGGCTGTGCGACGAAGACAACGACGATGCCATGGTGGCAGGGAGGACAAGCGAGACGGCGGGATGAAGCGCGATCAACGGACGAACGGACGGACGGGATGTCTGGTTAAAAGGTGGTAGATCGTGGGGTATTTGCCCAATAGGAGTAAGTGCGTGCGATTGGACGCTGGAGGCAGAGATCCTCTCGCCGGTTGCCGCGACGTCGTGGATCTCACAACGAACGGCCTGCTATCTTAAGACACGGACTCGACTTGCAAGCGAGAGCAACGGATGTCCCCGCACGCTATTCGTCCTGCTCTCGGGCTCTTGTCTCGGGCCTGAAGGGTGGTGTGCGCCGCCTATGCGATGGTTCGCCGCCAAAGAAGGTGATCCGAGTGTGGTGTGCAGACTTGCAATGGTATGCGCAATAGAGGGGTAATTTCTCTGAAGCAGAAGAAAAAGGAAGTCTAGGTGCTATTTTGGAGAAAAATTGGTCAATATGCCGAGTTTTGCGACTCAGCCCAATCGCCGGGAGATAGAACGGTGACAAGGCGAGAGCAAAAGTAGAAATGAAGGATATTGGTGCTTCCTGAGTTCGTAAGAGTAGGGAAATTTGAAAGAAAGAATGACAGAATGGCGGTGGTGCACTGGCACACCACAGACTCGTTGGGGAGACGACCAAAGAAGAAATGGCAGCTGGGAGGAGGAAGAGATGAAAAGGCAGAGGGAGGCCGAGGAGGCATGAGAGATAAGGGACAGGAAGGCGGAGACGCGGGACGTTTACGAGGGGATTGGCAAGCCAACAAACGGGGTAATGTGGGAGATGTACGGATATTTACACAAGGGAACCAAGGAATGGTGTGAGTTGTGCGCAATGGATCGCGCACGTCTCTTTCTTTCTTGATTTTTTTTTTCCTTTGCCTGGGTTGCATTGCGCGTCTTGCAGAACTCTTGGACCCTTTGCAGTGTGGTGTCTACATCTGTCATGGAGCGCTGTCATCGGTCGAGGGTGGAAAATTGACCATGTCAGTGGGGAAACTGCCGTGCCACTCTAATTTCACCTCATAGCAGTTCGTCCTCGCTTACAGGGCCGACGAGAGTCACTGCGCTCACTGCGTCTGTGTGTGCATTCGTATGAGTGATAATTTTGGTGGCCCAGGCGACTGCAGAGTACAGACGAGCACACGATGGCGTCGCGAATGCAGCGAGTGCATATCGCACGTCCAGTACAGTACGTACCTTGACGTTTCAGTTTTGCTTTCTTCTTTGCCTCGCACACAGTAACTTACAGTACATTGTTCCAGTGTACGAATACACAATCCCGTTCGGAGTCTCGTGAGAGTGGGCAAGGGTTTCCCGAGATGACGCGAATGTGGTCGCTGGTTGCTGCGCTGTTACTGTGATGTTACAGTTATTGTACAGCAAGGTACAGTACGAATACAGAATTGGATGTCGAGCTGGCGGCTGAATGACGAGACCAAGAAATGGACGAATGTGGAGGGGGTATATTAACTTATCAAGAGGTCCACTCAATAGAGCAGCTGGTCCGACCTGGCGGGCTGGAAACGGGATGCAGTTTCGCTTTTCTTCTTATTTTTCCTTGGTCGTCCCCTTGTCCCTGATGTTCGGCTCCTTGGTGGCAGTAACAGGGCCTCCGGGCGGTTTCCAGCTTGGCGGGAACCAATACTGTATGTCGCGACTCGTCCCAGGGTCTCCGAGGGGCGCAGGTGCTGAAATAAATTGGCCGACTTGCGGGCGCGTTGGGTAATTTGTCGAAGCACGAGGGAAGCAGCAGAGGTCAGTCGCCAAAGAACCAACGCACCGCGTTAGGCACCGACAATGGGGAAGGAGCGGGCGCTGACGGGCCAGGTAGGTTCGTTGGTAGTGGTTGAGGTGATGATGACGACTCTACAGCTGGACAGTGCGCGGCATCAATGGATCGGTCAACCCCTTCTGTGAGGCCGCAAGATGGCTGCCAGCCGGCTATAGAGGGTGGAAGAAGTTAGCTGAGCTCAATCGAAGACGGCATGTCACAGTCACACCTGCCCAAGTTGGCTCTAAGTGCTCAGTCCAAGGCCACCAATGCGAGATGAGAGGTTTTCAAGGCAGGCGCGCTGGGACTGGAAGAGAAGGCACTACCTTATCCAACGTGACGAAACTTGGAGAAGGTAACTTACGTGAGATGCGTAAACACGTACTGACTTAACTACCCGTATGGCAACTCTGAGGAAAGAGCGATCGGTTTTGTCGGATCATGGAACAAGGGCATCGTCAAATGGTCAAACTTTTGGTCACAGAAAGTTATTCATTCACCACATGCATCAATGAAACGGATCATAAGTCGCCTCAACCCAATGACAAAACACGTCTCGGGGCTCTAGAATAATGACGCCACGTCTTACACTCACAATAACATTTATACAGTCTCTCAGAGTCCTCCTCTTCCTCCGACTCTCCCGCCCATGTGATACTTGCACGTGCTAACTCAGCAATGGACAGCGACGGACCATTAGGCGGAGAGAAGACACGAGACAGTGGTGACATGGGAATCCGCCGACGGCTTCCTCCGAAGGCGTGCGAGACATGGAGGCTGGAACCCATCGGTTCGTGCGTCCTGCATCACGCATTCTCTCCCGCCGGATGCGTGCCCTATGGGAAAGAAGCTATAACATCGATGGTGCATGTCGCCAACCCATCCGCCCGTAGTCGATTCGTCGGAACGATCCGCCTTGAGGCGATCTAGCGTGTTTATACAGTGTACAGATTCGGGCTATTCGTTTAGTTACCGCGTTCCATCCTCACGTGTTGCCATACGGATACAAGACCCTTTTACGAGTACGGCATCTCCCTGCATAAGTACTCACTTGCAAAACACATAAAACCCTTAGTTGTCCCACCACAAATCATACTGTGCTTCATACATAGGTGGATTCGCATCCTTACAGCAGGTACGCCGCGATATCACTGTCATGGCAACATTGACTTCGTCAACAGCACTGGCCACTTCGTACGAATATAGCCATCAGCGGTTCTCAGATGTGACACCAGGTCTCAGACCTTTTCACACACTATCCTGGCGGCAAGGGACTCTGAGGATAAATCCACTCATGGTGTTTCAAACCCCCGCCCGTCGTCTCGATCCCAGAAGCACAGACGCGAACTTTTGGCGCGCGGCCCGTCGACTGGATGACATGGCATGGGGCAGACGGAACCCACACGTTACTACGGAGTACGGAGCTTGCAATCGACCCATCCGCACAGACGGTATTTAAGAGGACGAACAAGAGCAGTCACGTTTTGTGTGCGCTCGTGGCTCTCGACGTCGCAATGTTGGTTGGTTCGCTCCGTCGTCACTACGCTCGTGACGAAGCATCAGCGATGCGCGCCGACGTGATAGAGATGGAACCGGACCGTTGGCCCGGACTAGTCTACCAGCCCTCACGCAGACGCATGCGCCGTCACTCATGCGTATCCATCTTTGAGGTCTGCTTCCAGACGTTCAAACTTCAGTGGGCCGTTCTTCGGTCCCCGGAAGCGCTTCCGTCGCTGCCTGCGCACAGACGCCCTAACCGGGGAACACTTTCGACGCAACGAACTGGCTGAAACTAAAGGGAGGGGCTTATTTGGACTTCTGACAGTCTCCCGACGACCCGTTGCGTCCCAGCCTCGACTTGCCTCGGGCTCTCCTGTTCAGGCCACCCTCACAACTGGCCCAGACGATGGCGTAAATGCCCTTATCCAGTGCAGCAGTATATTCGACACGAACAGAATGGCAATGTCCATCGCGCTCGGCAGGACGCGGGGACTTGGACTCTCAAGCTGCGAGACAGTACCGCCTAGTTCATTCCAAAGGGATTTCCGCCGATCTCAAACTGCAGAAGCTCTCGAACGATCCTCGGCATCCAGCTCCGGATGATCCAATCATGGCAGGCGTGGATCGGCAAACCTAGCTATCTGCCGGCTCGGGCCACTGTCCCCGATATATCCGGGAACGACTTGTGGCTCAAACTCGAGCATCGCGATGCCGCTTTCTCAAGTTTCTAGACATGGCACGCATAGTATTGCTCCTACGTGCAGCTCGGTAGACGAACACTCCTCCCCAGAGTCTGGCTTGGCCCCGAGATTAGAGTCAGGGACTCAGGGCTAGGGGCAAGTGTGAAGTAGACCAGCCGCGGCCGGAATGGCGCTGAAGATGCGGCCCGCGCGTTAGTTGTCGGCCCATGCCAGATATGGGACCGGCAAAGACTCGGGCTAGGAGAATTAGACTCTTGATTCCAAATCGCCTTGATTAATTAGTAGGCGAACTTTTCCCGTGCGGCTTTTCTCCTGGGCCCTCCCTGGCTGGAGGACGACTCCACGCATATCTGGGTCCATTCGATTCCTTCGTCCTCTTTCTTCTCTTCTGCCTCCTTGACCCTTGATTGAACATCGCTTCGAAGTGCCGCCTTCAAATCTGCACCGCCTCGCATCTCCGACAGGGACCACTGCACGAACAAGGAGGGAAACAGCCAGTTACTTTCTGCGTGGCGTTTGCAAAGTGGGGGCTCTCGACATTTGTGTAGCCGTCAGGTCATCTAGCCACACGGCGCCACCCGACTCATCAACCCCCTTGCCTTGGCAGTGACTGCTGTCCCTGTCGCTTACCCTACACTGCGCCGTACACCATGCCGGCAGCGACGACGAATGGGCGAGGGACCCATGGCGAGGGCCTGAACAGGGCGAGTGAACTTGACGATGTAAGTTGTGTCTCGCCAGTTGATTCTTTGCTTCTGTCTCATTGATTTGGTGGCTGACTGATCCAGCTTCTCGGTGCTGTTCGATCTCTCATTGTTCCTTTTGTTGACGCTGCCGACACCGCAGCTGTTGATCGTGCGACAGGTCGATTGCCCGTCGATGATTCAGATCGCACGAAGAATGTGTTATTAGAGTCTCATTCCCCAGCAGAGCTGGTAGCCAAGCTCGATTTGGAACTGCCCGATCATGGTCAAGGCAAACATGGTTTGTTGCACATCATCCAAAAGGTGCTACAGTACAGCGTGAATACTTGGGACCAAGGCTTCTTAGATAAGTTATATGCGAGCAACACCCCCGTAAGTTTCGCCATCTCATCTCAGAACCCGGCCTTGATGCTGATGGCATAATATCAGGTTGGTGTCATCTCGGACATGGTCTTGTCCGTCCTCAACACCAATGTAAGAACCCCTCTCCTCGAACATCTGCCCAATCGGATTCACCCCGCATCCCCCCTTCTGACCAGTCACAATAGTTGCATGTCTTTCAAGTCTCGCCGGCCTTGACTGTCATCGAAAAGGCCACCGCTCGTGCGCTAGCTCAGCGATTCGGCTTCACTGGCCCTCAGGCTGGGGGTATTACTTGTCAGGGTGGTAGCTCTTCCAACCTCACATCTCTCGTCGTCGCTCGAAACACGCTTTATCCCGAATCCAAGACTGCCGGGAACTCCAAACATGACTTTGTCATATTCACCAGTGCTCATGGCCATTACTCGGTCGAGAAGAGTGCCATGATCTGCGGTTTTGGCAGTTCGAGCGTTTGGAAAGTACCGGTGGACGATACTGGTTGCATGAAGGCGGATCAGCTTCGAGAACTGGTCTTGCGCGCAAAGGAGCAGGGCAAGACGCCTCTGTACGTCAACACTACTGCCGGCTCAACCGTCAGAGGCTCGTATGATCCCTTCGTGGAGATTTCGGGAATCTGTAAGGAATTTGGCATGTGGATGCACATTGATGCTAGTTGGGGCGGTCCCGTCGTCTTCTCAGCGAGGCAGAAGCAGAAGCTTCACGGCTCACACCTGGCCGACTCGCTAACCGTGAACCCGCACAAGATGATGAACGTGCCTACCACCTGTTCGTTCTTGCTCGGGCCGGACATGCGCATATTCAATCGGGCCAATAGCACCGATGCGGGCTACCTCTTCCACGGTGACTCTGACCAGGAGTTCTGGGACCTGGCTGGCCTTACCCTCCAATGCGGTCGTCGCGGTGACAGTCTCAAGCTTGCCCTAGCCTGGCTGTACTATGGCGCAGACGGGTTTGAGGAGCAGATCGACCACGCATTTGACATGGCATCCTACCTTCACCGGCTGATCAAGAAGACTGGCAACTTCCACACGCTATCGAACGACGCGCCGCCGTGCCTGCAAGTCTGCTTCTATCACGCGCCCGAGGGCGAGCTCTCGGACGACGCGGCCGTCAACACGAAGCGCACGCAAAGGATCGTTCACGCCCTGATCCCGCGAGGGTTCATGGTCGACTATGCCCCAGGCGACAAGGGTAGTTTTCTGCGGGTAGTTGTCAACGTGCAGACGCTGCCCTCTACGGTCGAGGGACTGGTGCGAGCCATTGAGGAAGTTGCCAAGGAATAGAGGTGTGCGGAATGGGGCATTGCGAATAGACATATACGGCAATTTGTTGGAAGCATTCACAGCGAGAGGTTGGATTCATCATGACGGCTCGACGCTTGGCCTGTTGGAGCGAGGCGAAGACGATCATGTCGACCGGCAAGAGGAGGCACGAGGGGAAGACAACAAGATGTGAGCAGGCGTCAAACGCCGAGATGACTTGTTAGACGAGCTTCAAGGATAAAACATAGACTGCGGGTATGAGTCCTTCGTGTTAGATTACAGTATGAGTATTCGAAGACGCGGATGACTTATCGCATGTGTAATCGGCAGTGATTCGGCACCATTTGGAGCGCCGATCTTGTCCTATTCACGTATCTGTATTCGTAGCTGAGATGGGTTTAGAAGAGTGCTGCGGGCGGGTCTTCCCGCCGATTCAACGGTGCACTGGGTACATGGTGTACCCCACCAAAAAATGCAGGCTACTGATAAGGCTTATCGCCATAATCTTTTTTTCCTCCAATGCCTCTTCTATACTGACGTTGCTCACTGCTCGTCGAAGACCTCGACGACCTGACACCCAAGTCCGATTGATATTCTCACAGCCTGCTATCATGCCAAAGCCTCGAACGAAGCGCGGCGGTGATCGGCAGGATCGCAAGCGCAAGCGCCATGATCAAGATGAAGTACCAGAAAGCGAATCAAAGCGATCGCGCCAAATCCAACACGACGATGAGCCGGCACAGCAGAGTGGGCCAGGCGAGACGGAGTTCTTTGGCATGCTGGCCGACGAGGAGCAGGAGTACTTTCGCAGGGCCGACGAGTTGTTGGAGCTGAATCAGTTCCCCTCGACTGAGGAGCGCGACATCTTTGTCGAGAGCGTCTTCCGCGAGGCCCAGGGCAAGGAGCTCAAGCTGGCCAGCAGCCAGTCGTGCTCGCGGCTGATGGAGAAGCTGATCCAGCTTTCGACGACGGCGCAAAAGAAGAGTCTTTTCGAGGCCTTTGGCGGTCACTTCCTGTCTCTTGTGCAGCACCGCTTTGCCAGTCACTGCTGCGAAGCGCTCTTCCTGCGGTCTGCTGGGGTCGTCACCCAAGAGCTCGCTGGCTTCGACAGCTTCGTGCTCGATACGACGGGTGAAGACGCCCAAAAGCAGCAACCTCAAGCGTCTATGGAGAACTTGTTCCTGGCTACGCTCGACGAGCTCGAGGGCAGCCTCACATTTCTCATTACCGATCGGTTCGCCTCCCACGCCTTGCGCGTTCTGCTCCTGGTTCTCTCAGGACGGCCGCTCGAGGATGCCTCGACGCGAACACTTGTCAAGAGCAAGAAGAAGGAACACGTGTCCGTCGCCGGCTCCGCTGCCGCTGATGCGCCCAATCAAGGCCTCCGTGCCGTTCCTGGGTCCTTCTCGATGGCCGTCAATAAGATCATTGGCGATACGACCGCCGAGCTCGACGCCACGGGCCTTCGTGTCATGGCAAAGCACCCAATTGGCAACCCTACCTTGCAATTGTTCCTAGAGCTTGAAATGACCACGAAGAAAGCGGATCAAGCAGCAGACCCGAGCAGACCTTCGTTACTCTCCCAGCTTCTCCCAGACGCCCCGCAATCATTGGCGGACGAATCTTCAGAAGCATCAGAGTTCATCAACGGGATGATATACGATCAGATTGGTTCGCGCCTAATCGAGGTCTTGGTCACACACTGCCCTGGCAAGATTTTCAAGGCACTGAACCACAATATCTTCCTTCCTCGGATCCAGGGCTACGTTCGAAACGACATATCCTCGTATCCGGCGATTAAGGTGCTCAACAGACTGAGCAAAGATGATCTCGCTGAGGCGGTTCAGAAGATCTTGCCCACTGTTCCTCAGCTTGTGGCGAAGACGAGGTTCAACGTCCTCAAGACACTCTTTGAGCGTTGCGCTGTTCGCGGCGCCCAAGACGAAATCAAACAGCTCATGAAGGGGCTGCGGGAAGGCTGCGGGGAGCAGGCCTCCGGACTCGTCGAGACACTCTGCTGCCTGGGCGACGAAAAGAAGAGTGGGAAAGATGTCGAGCAGCTGACGCGAAATCAGTACGCCATTCAGTCTCATGGCGCCCAGCTGCTGACAACCTTGCTCTCTCTGCCTGGGCCGTCCAAAGGTGTACAAGAAGCGATTCTTGCTCTCTCGAGCGACCTCATCATTCGCCTTGCCAACACCTCGATGCCCACCGTCACACTCCTAACGACCGCTCTTCATACATCCTCTACCAACTCCATTTTCCAAAAGTCCCTCGTTGGTACCCTGGCGCCGCATGTTCCCGAGCTGGCTGTGTCCCAATTCGGTCACAACCTTATCAACTCGATTGCCGAAGTGCCAAGCAAGGGCAAGGACTACAGCATCCCGTCTCACGTCAAGGAGTCGATCATGAGTCAGCTCGGTGCGCAGGAGGCGCAGCTCAGGGACTCGTGGATGGGCCGAAGCGTATGGCGCAACTGGAAGGGCGACATGTGGAAGACGAGGCGAGGCGATTGGAAGGTCTGGATGAAGGAGCTCGAAGCCTCTCCGAGG
Source organism: Hirsutella thompsonii MTCC6686 (assembly GCA_000472125.2). Lineage (NCBI taxonomy): Eukaryota > Fungi > Ascomycota > Sordariomycetes > Hypocreales > Ophiocordycipitaceae > Hirsutella > Hirsutella thompsonii. The sequence continues at coordinate 22,855 of APKU01000154.1, forward strand.
GGGCTACAGGCTCTGGGTCCGCGAAAGGAGGCTAATGGCAGCAAACCGGCCCGAAAAGAGATTTCCAGGACAGAGGAGAAGGAAGATGTCGAGGTTGTTGTGGCCGAGAAGAAAGCGGAAGAAGAGGGCAGCGAGAAGATGGAAAAGAAGAAGAAGAAAGAGGAGAAGACTGAGGTTGATGAAGTGAGAAGGGAGAAGAAAGACAAGAAGGACAAGAAGAGAAAAAAGGTAGAGGAGGAACAGGTTGACGCGGACGAGGCAGCAGATGATGGCGATTCCAAGAAGAAGGAGAAGAAGAAGAAGAGCAAAAAGGACAAGAAGCCCAAAAAATAGACGAGGGCGAGGGCCCTTTCTTTGAATGATACCCAACGATTATGAGCAAGATGGGTCGTTGACCACTCTTCAACGAGTTGCCAAAATTCTCGTCCCTATTGTCCAGAGCATAATTCGAGGTTCCCAACGCGAATCAAGTCTTTATACAACGACCCAAGCCCGAATTGGCACAAAGATGGCTCGATTCGCTGGATCAGGAACAAGATCCTTTGGTATACTGTAAAGAGCCGCTTGATAGCTGCGCGGCTTGTGTTCTGCTGCGATGGAGAAGGGCCCTTGGCAGCTGGCAGGCAAATGCTGCTGGTCTTGTTCGCTTGGGGAATGAAAAAAGACACATGTAAAGGACCAGCGCGGCGGGAGCGTGAACAGCCCTCTGCTAAACCCTCGTATGCGCGAATCTGCCTTGTTCGCCATAATCTTTCGTCGCCTTCTTCTCTCTCTTTCTCTTTCTCTTGCTCTCCCTCACGCGCGCGCGCAAGTGGTGAAAAGGGAAGGGCCAGCGCCTAGAGATACTGGAATATCATCCCATCTCGCGTTCCTCGCTGCGGCACACCCACACACACACACACACAACTCCTCGATCTCGTTGTACAGCTCTCGCGGTCCTCCTCGTTTCAGCACCCCGGCATTGCGATCTTTGTCAAGGCATCGCCAGGCGTCGACGAGACCAAGATATATCCCCTCGATAAAACAACCGAGTCCGTCGACAGACTTACCAGAATTCCAGTGCCAGTTTGACTGCTCTCTCTGCTGGAGAGAGAAGCGCAATCGACCTCCTCTTGCGAGAGAAGGGGGAAAAAAGCATCGCCAGAGTCTGCTATCAGCAACAGGCGGGAAAAAAAGGGGGGGCTGGAGAGGGGAGGACATAGGAGCATCGATGCCTCGCTCGGGATACGACTTGACCGACGCCCTTCCAGGCTCTGCCGCTTCACACGCGGCAGTTCGGGCACAGGCGAGAAGAGCAGGTAATGTCTCCCCCCCATGATTGGTTGTTCCACGCCTTTGTAGCGTTCCCTTATTCTGCCCAGACGCCGAGCCCTCTTTCCTCTCTCTCTCTCACTCCTTGTACGCTACTTAAACCTCCCCCTTTTCCCCCTATCCGTTCCTCGACGTTGTTTGTTCTGCGGGACACGCAATCCCTCCCCAATATCCTTTTCACTGGGCCGGGACAAGAACATGGGGCAAGGGAAAGAACATGGGGCAAGGACAAGAAAGAAAGAAAAAAGCTAAACGGCTTCTAACCCCTCGCCACGGTGTGACTCAACAGGCATCGATCCCTACGCCACGCCTCGCGCGTCCATCCTCAACGCCGCCTCCTCGCGCGTGCCGCAGGTCCTCGCGGCCCGGTCTGCGCGCGAGCTCGGGTCTCCCGAGCCGCCGCCGCCGCCGCCGCCTGGCGCCGCAAAAGAGCTCGACGACGACGACGACGACGACGGCCAGGGGGCGCATCTCGCGTGGTCCCGTGGCGGCGGAGAAGAGCAGCGTCTCCAGCGCGAGGAAAGAATGGCGGTCGTGGAAGAAGAACAAGGGAACCCCGTGACGACGACGACGGACGAGGGACAGGGACAGGATGATCTCGACCGGGACGAAATCGATTCGATATCCGTCCGTGGGTTTAAGCGCCCCTATGCCGATTCCGCACCCGATGGCGTCGTCCTCGGCCGCTGCCGCCGCAGCCACCGCCTCCGCCGTGATGAGCACTCCTCCTCTACTTCCTCAGCCCTGGCTGCCATTTCGGTAGCGGTTCGCCCGACTCTGCGCCGCGGCGCGCGGGCCGACGATGACGGCCAAGACTACTAGAGGAAGGGATTGTCATCGTTGGCGAACAAAAAACCCTAAAGTCGTTGTTCGGTGAATTACCCACGGCAAGAAAGTTATCGTCGAGGGGATACCGGGGGGGAAAGGGGGGGGGGGGGGGGGGTGTTACATGTTACATGTAAAGAAGAGGGCTTATAGCCCGGGCTGGCTTTTCCTTCCTACATATATCCAACCCTCCCCTCCACGAGACCACGCCTCAAGCGCCAAGTGGACGAAACACTTGAGGTCTTAAAGTTCATGGCGGCCCCCCTTTTTTACTCGGGAGCTGCCTCTTCACTCCGCCCACATGACCATCCGTTGGGGAGTGAGGGAACAGGCCAAAAAAAAAAGAGGCATACTTGCACGTCCAGTGCCGACGATTCAAGCCAGGTACTACAGTTCGCGTCCCTTCCCACATGTCTTACGTCTATATCCATGCTTAGTAGATTCACATACCCAAGTCGTATCGTACTGACTTGGGGCGCAGTAATCATCGGAGTTGGGGTGGGGGATCTCAAGCGGTTATCGATGATTATTGACCCATGGTGGCGGTGGTTGAGTTTTACTTGTCGTAGACGACGCTCGCGAGACGAGAATCTGGGACACTGCCTACCAAAGTAGATCATTGGGAGGGGAATGCCGTTCATAAAATGGTGAGGGCTATGGGGATCCCCCATTGACTCGCCCCCGGTAATTATCACCTCGCGTGTCCGCGTGTCCTACACATGGCTTGTCGTTGGTTTTGGGCCGTGGCTGATGTTGACTTTTTTTTCTCTAAACCCAATCGTGTATGTCGATGCTCCACGTGAAAAAGCCTACATAGACCGTGGGGAGCGAGGATCGGCAAAGTCATACATATATGAGCAAAACTAGAGGTAGCCAGAACCTCGGGGAGGAAATATGTCTGATCGACCCGAAAATGGGGGCGTCCACTGGAACCGGCAAGCTCGACGTGGCTCGCCTGGCGGAAAAGTGACAATCACCTTGGTGGACTGGGCAGATTTATTCCAATTTTTCTTTCTTTTTTTTTTGTCTCCAACGGTTGTAGAGGCTATGGTCAAGGCACATCGCCTTGCGCATTGATACCCCCGTGCCTATCATGCTGCCGATACCGGCCTCTGCAAGGCCAAATATCCGTACCCGTCAAACATCCTTTCCCCATCCGAGGTGATCAGCCCTGATGACCGTCTCAGATATTCTGTAATATTCCCTTATGAAAGAGCCTGCGAGCTTAGCTCATGGGCCTGCTCGTTCCCTTTCCCTGCCAACATCCGCCTTAGAAAATCATGAACGCTCTTGGCGATGATTGCCGCAAACAACCGCATATGACCGACCAGAAATGCGACGGGGAATTGTGGCCGTCAAGTCGTACAGGAAACCCGTCTCCGCACCGCGCCATCTCTCAAGTCAAACATTAAATTGCAATGCTGATTACCAATTTCACCGACCGTACCCAATGCCGTGTGGTATCATCTCTAAAAAGGTGCCTGTACTCGACTTGGAGTACACATAGGGCCGGGATAATCGATTCGCTTCGTATACGCTTCGAGGAAAATTTTGAACTGATGAAAGCCTCCTTCGGAAAGTGAAAATTCTGATCCTTCAGCCTCATAACGGTTCCTCGGTAGTCCAAGCGCCCTCGTTGATAAATGTTTCCCACGACTCGTCCATCGCGGTTGAAGGGTCCCACTTCATCGACATGGGATCAGCGTCAAAGTACTCGGAGAGTAAGTTGTCCTGCATGTCACCGTGCTTGAGGGGAGCATTGAACTCGTTGAAGTCGTTGAAAGACGTGGGGCTGGCCCAATCTGGGCTGTAATTCATTTGTCCATATCCCCCGTCCATGCTCATGCCACCCATGAGCATCTTGGCCTCTGGAGGTAGCTCGGCCGTGAAAGCCGAACCGCTAGACGCGGCGAAATCCATGGGCGCAACCGGGCTCATGGCGCTGTCGAAACTTGGGGTTGCTCTGGTTGCTGGACTTTCCGGGATTGTGGCAGCGGTAGGAGTGACCGGAGACGTGGCGTTTTGGGGAGACGCATTGGACCGCGAGCGTGCCTGGCTGCGATGTCTGGACCTAGGTACATATGTGACGGACTGGAATACAGGCCTCTCGACTGGACTTTGCGGAGGCATGTTGTACAAGCCGCCAGGCATACCCTGTGAGAGCTGCTGCGCTTGTTGTCCAGCATTGGGAAAAGACTGGGCGAATAGCCGATTGATCTCGTTCTCCCGCCATTCTTCGTTGGTTCTCGCCAGAAGGGCTGACATTGTGACTCTGTTTTGAAGGTAAGCTTCGACCCGAGAGTTGAACTCGGATGAATCGGTCTGCATGTGTGATCCTAACAGACGGTAAGAGCGGGGTAGGTCGTCATCCTCCTCTTCGTACATTTCCTCCTTCATCACAATTTCCTCAGTGATGCGAAACGACTTGCCCGTTCGCTTCTTGTGAATCTCACTCGCCATGCGAGCTGACTGTACGCGAGCCTCGATACTCCGATCTGCGCGTCTTGAGGCGGCAATGTAAGCTCTCTCCTGATTTTCCTCATGCGAACGCTCGCTCTGGAAAGATGATCAGCCTCGACGAACTTGTAATGGGATCATGATGGTGTATGATGTTGAGGGCTTTTGCTCGCAAGGGAGAGTGTGGACGCAAAAGCATCCATGCACCCCGACGAGTAAGACCCGGCCAAATGAGCAAAGAGACTCAACAGCTGCGACACGAAGAAGTGCAAAAAATGAATATATGACGACGGCATCGTCTTACCTTGCGCTGTGTTTTATCCATGGGGGCAGTTGAGTCGCCATGACCTACATCGAGGGATCTCCTCGGCATTGTCGCAAGTGGCGGGCCGTCCCGTTTTCAAGTACGTGATGGATGGCCTTGAGGGTAATGCTGAGCGTGTCGACAAGCAATCTGGAATGGGATAAGCTTCGAGCCACGCCAGGAACCAATGCAAACTCGAGGGCAATGCTTACAGGAAGCTTAAAGCGACTCAACGGGCACAGTGGCTGGGAGCAGCTATCGTAGCCTTGGTCGATATTGAGGAGACGAGGCAAAAGTCTTTATTTAGGGTGTTTTCGTTTGGAAGTTTCGAAGAAGCTGCTGATGTGCGGTGCAGATACGACAAACCGTGAAGGCTGTGGTGCGGAGATCGGACCTGGCGTGGATGTAAGGGATACCGGCAAATGGTGTTGACGAGCAAAAGCACGGTGGCGAGAGTTGATGAATAGGGGACCTCGAAAAAATCGAACGACTTTCTTGTTGTCTTCTCCCTCTGATCTCGTTCAGATTCACTTCTCTATCACTGTAGGCTTTCTCCTGGTGAACAACAGTGGTCGATATTTTTCAGTGGCGAAGGATCGGGGAAAGCGGGAGCGTCGAAGAGAGGCCAGAGGCGGGGAACACGGGTGCAAGAGCTCTATTATACGGCGGTACGGGTAGATAGTGGCCCATCGATGGAGGGTAAATCAAGTACTGTAGCAAATGGTGGGCAAGGGTGTTTCGGGCAAGAGTGGTAGAACCATGTTGTTTTCGATCCATGGGCCACCTTGGACCACCCAACCGCGAATCATCGGGTGGGAGGACAGATGATCGATCTCGATGGTACGTCTGCTGTTAGCGCATGGGAATGGGCTCAAGTAGCGGTACCGTATCGACACCCCCTACTCTACTGTACTGTGCTGTGGGAACTGGGAAGTAGTCTGCACTGCACGGCTGCGCTTGCAGTTTGGTCCAGTCGCCTCTTTCTTTGCTTTGCTTTGCCTGGCTGTGCTCCAGCTTGCAGCCGCACTAGTCCGAAAGAGAAAAGTCAGATTTGCACTTTAGCAGCCAGAGAAAGAAAGATAGAGAGAGGCACCCGTCAGAGTTTTGTTTGGCATGGCCCATCAATCCATGGCTTCCCCTCGGTTTACTGTAGCTGCGGCACCCTTACCCTGCTGCTTGATGCTTGATACTTGCCGCTTCCTGCCTGCTTCCTGCTTCTGCGTGATGCTGACTGACACACTATCCGAGTCTGCACATCTGCCTGCCTGTCTACTTCTTCTCTCGAATCTTGCTTGGCTGCATTTCTCGGGCCATTGCTCCGTCGTCCTTGGCCGTTTAGCTTGTTTTTCTTGCTCTCGAAAAGAAAGAGATGAGGACAAAAAGAACCGTGTGGATGAGGGGAAAGACAGAAACGGTAGGGTGAGCCGAGAAAGCCATACTGTAAGATACCCTACCGTACTGGTTGGCACCAAACATGTACCGCCTATTCGTACCTAGCCTTCCAATCTTGTGCAGTATGCCGTGCGTCCTTGCAAATTGCCCGCGTTACTGCAAGCCCTAGTTTCTAGGTTGATGCCGAATACTCCGTAGGCATAGCAGGGAAGCTTGAGTGCGAAAGAGAGAGGCAACTAGGTACTGATTGGTGGTGACGAACCTTCCATACTTTCCTCTACTTCGTACAGAGTCGACACTTCCTACTCTTGTGTACAAAACAACATTCAGGCTCAGCGCTCCATGCTCATCTCTCATGTTCCTTCCTTCTTCTTCCCCGCCTCCGTCGCCGGCGCTCTTCCCCATCTTGCCCGTCCAACCCCTCCGTTCCTTCCTAGCTTCCGGGCTAATGCTTCTAGCTTATCTAAGCTGAATAACTATTGTGCCTTCCTTTCCGCCCGCTTCCGCACGTGCATCCACGCAACCAAGCCGGCTCCAATGGGCAAAGGCGCTCCTCAGGGACGGACCCCTCTGCGACATGCAGGCTTGAGACTCGGTCCTACACTAACTTAACACTCAGAGATTGTCTTGCGGCTAAGAATACCTCTTGCCTACCGTCGACTTTAATGCCACCAGAGGCGACGGGCCTTGCACAAAAACGTCTCAGTCTCCAAGCACGCCTGCGACCCTCGCCGACGTGAAGTTGACTCCAATTTCCCTAGAGTTGGATTGCTACTGGGCCCTAGGTCTAAGTTCTTCCTGGGGTCCGTCAAAGGATCCCTTGCATCGCCAAGCTCGCACTTGCTGGCCGCCGCGTCGACTTCACAAGACATGCAAATGTGTGACTCGCCTGACCTCACAAAAGGATTCTTGTCACGTCCGTCGACTGGCACCGTGGAAGTTACCCCGGTCTGTTTCGCGCTCGAAAAAAAAACATAGTTGCCCTCTAGATTGAATCTCAACCGCCATTGCACCCAACAATTCTGGAAACGGAACAGAAGAAACACTGAGAGGCGTCCCGGACTTTCATCGCAAAAGGATGCTACATTATGCCTGGCGGTCTAGCAAAACGGCCTCGGCCAGCGGCACCGTTGCATCCACCTCCCGCGGGACTCCATTCCAACCGCTCCCACTGCCATAACCCGGGGCATAACGCCGCGTGGACACAACAGGGCCCCCCTCTTGAGGACGCAAGCGTGCCTCCTCGCATGCGGTTAGTAAAACGGCCTCCATCGTGATCCTGTCGGCGCCACCCTGAGGAAACTCCTGAGGCATGGGCCTGGGGAAGAGGTTGTGGAGTCAAGGCGGCCGCGTTGCCGGTAGCGTTATTGCATAGCCGTCCTTGTTCACGCTTGAAGACCATGCTGGTTTGCCTCGCGGCCCAATCCGCCTGTCGTCCCGAGGTGAGAAGGCCCAAGGGGGCTCAAGCTTTCTTTACTTTCTCGAGGGCAATGTCTGTCTCGCAGCAGAGGAGCAAAAGGCCCGCCCTCGTACTGCATCGGGGCGTGTTCACGATCAAGGGACCCTGAAGGGGTTCGACGAGGAATGCGTTTCTTGGTCGCGGAAGAGCAAGTGGGCTAACACTTGCATCACCTGTTCTCACTTGAGGCAGAATATTGCAAACAGGGTTTTGCCCGAGCAATTCACCATCGGTTGGTTCCTGAGCCTGACTTGGGAGCTGAAGCGGGCCATGTGAGTCAATCCTTCGCCCGTCAACCGTGTCAGTAGATGGCAATATTGCGACTGTTTCTATGATTTACGGAGCTGGCATGACAACCATCATCAGAAATTGTGAGTTACGCGGCTCGACGGTCGGAGATGAGAAGCTACAGTATCGAGGACGGTTTCGACAAGGCCATGTTCCCAAAGCCGAGATGAAGTAACGATCAATTAGCGTTGACGACGGACGCGGCTCCAAGTTCGAAGAACCCCGACTGTAGATAGGGGTAAAGTAGGCCTTCCGGTGCCCCGCTGTTGACCTTTCGGCCAGGAATTGGTACCCTGCTTAAAGCCGAGCGGCAGCGGCCGGCGGAAGATCTGGCGATCGAGGGAGCACACGGGAGATCAGAGCTCTCGTGGATCGGATCTGTCTTCGAAAAGGCTAGACACTTCCTCTTTCGAAGGAGCGCCGACGGGCGCTCACGGCACCCCGTCCTTGGCCAAACTCTAAGCTCGACGACCCTCGGTTCGTAACGAGGAGCAAGAGGAGCCAGGAACGTTGATTCCAGAGGAAGCCATTCCAGACGGGACTACGTATTTCATACCAAGCGGCACAAGTGTCGATGAAAGATTGGGGAGTAATCGGGTTGTGAGCAAACTAACTTGCAACTGCACTGTGTTTCGTACAATCTGTGCGGAAGAACCGGATCCATGTATTCGTACTGTACATGCCCATGAACTGGTTCGAAAAGCTGCAAAGTACAGTCCGTGACATGTTCTTTCCGGAATTCGACGATCCAAACCACCTTCGGCGCCCTTTACTTCCCTCGTTGCCGTATGCTTTTCCAAGACAAGGCATTTATTCGGACTGCCGTCCATGGCCAATCGGCGAACGTCTTGGCAGCATCTTTACGATGTACGCGTCGTGTCTGAATAAGTTACTGTACAGTGCACATTGGCTCGCGCCCATGCCATGCCGTGGCATCCTCCCGCAGTTGACGAGATTATCGAACGAGATTGGCTAGCGAACTCGGAAGCACCTCCAAGAAGTAGCGGACGCAGCGTGGGTTGGTTGCAGTGGCAGTCTTGGGAGGAGGCATAACACAAGAGTTGCGGCATAGTTACACATGTGCAACACGCCGGGAAGCATTAGCCTGTCTCGTAGTCGGAGCAGAGCCTCCGACTACTAGGAAGCAGCCATCTTCTCATCCCCGGCATGGTTGGGTCGTCCAGAGGGGGAGAGCAGGAGGGGGGTACAAGGGAGAGACAAGGTGGCCGCAGCCCCAGCTAACAGGAGCTTGTCCTGGTGGTTGATTCTGCAGGCCCGTCTGAAACCATCCAAAAGGATAAGTTAAGTTGCTTGAGCCCTGTAGGGCCGGCTTAGCATCTTTGACAATTGACAGGCCTTTATCAGCGACCAAAGTCATGAGATGATCTCGATGAAGACCAAGTGCCGCATCCGCCGGTGCCAGTTGGTTGGGCTCCCTCGTCGTCTTCCGCGAGACCGTCTTTTTGGAGCCGCGCCCCGTTTACTTGAGTTCTCGCCTCTCCGCCAGCCAGCCGTATCTCGCCGTCTGTGACGAACAATGATGGGTGCAGGGCAGGGCAGCAGTGTTGGACGCCTCAGGGACGGGCGAGAAGAGCTTCAAATGCGTCAGTCGTGCGTCAGTCGTTGTGCGAGCTGCGGGCAGGCTGCATGTTGTCGGTTGTCTCCCGCGCCTCGAACGGAAAGATCGACGCAAGTATGAATGTACAATATGTTCCTAGAGGCCCACGGAGATGTGAAGACAGATCAAGGTACGGGAATGACGCGAGAATTTGTCTTCGGGCCCGAGGCTTACCAATCGACAGCGAGGGGCGTAGAGGGTCGGATAGAGTAGTTCCCCGACGTGGCAATAGCGACGTGCAGTTTTTTGTTTTTGAGTTGAGCGATCCCAAATGCCGTTCCAACTTCCCATGTGCTTCGTCCCGAAAGGAGGCTCTTCCCCGTTTTCTTCTCGCAAGGATGGTCTTTGGCCACATTCCGTCCGCCGGGGGGGATGCAAAGTTCCACGGACAAAGTCGGACTCTAGATCCTACCCGGCTCTATTAGGTGCGAAGAATGACGAACCAAGGGAAGCTTAATCATGGCAAAGCCTGTTCGTTTTCTCCATGGGCCACGCGGGTATTCGTAGATCAGATATCGCCACCGCAAAAGTTGCCGACTTTGCTGTTACCTTTGTGCGTGTTCTCCCCCCTCCTCCCCACACACTTCGTCCGGTTTGGGCGGCAGCGGCAAAGTCACAATTCCATCTGCCGACAATCCGCATTTTCCCACTTCCCGCTCATGGACACAAAGTCGACGCCGGCAGGCTGCAGCAGGCTCAATTCGCCTCCCCTACCCCAATACTACAGTATCCTGCTGTTCTACTGTAAAGTAACTTACTGTATCCTTGGCGGCGTCCCGTGTGCATGGGGACGTCGCACGACGCATTCTGATGTGAGCGCTGCATGTAGTCAATAGGAGCAAGTCCGCACCCGCCACTCGGCACCGGCTTTTTGGCCTTTTGATGTGCGTGCATGCGTGCGTGTGTGTGTGTGTCTGATGGACTCTTCATGCAAGTATTCCCATCTCCCATATTTTGTTTCCTCATGTTATATTAGTTTTGTAGTATGTATGTCCCCCCCTTGGCTTTTCCCCTTTTCTTTCGTGCAGTTTCGAGAATGGACTCGGCACGGTAAATTGCTGCTCGAGCTCGTCTTCCCCGGTGGCTGACTCCCCTAGCGGCGTCTTTTTCTTTTACCGGCCCTCGGCGGCTGACTAGATACTAGGGATACTGTACGCAGTATTTCGGCCTTCTCTCTTCTAATCCCACTCCTTGTTCCCCGGCCGACATGTGGGAAGAGATCGCCCTAGCTGGAGGTAGGTAAGAAGCGACGCTGACGATTTCAGCTGCACGCCAGCCTGGGCATTATCGCAAGCACAGTACTAGGTACCTACGTCCATCAGATCGTTGTCGGTCAAGACGACGAGGCCACGATAGGTTGCAGTTACTTGCACATGCAGCAGCCGTCTTGTTTCGTCACGATTTCGTCGTTCTACTGTAGACGCTGCACAGCAACATGGGCCGTTGGGGGGGGGGAAAAAGTGACGTCAAGCTGTCACGTCGGATTATTGTCATTGATCCACACAAAGGAGCCGCGGGCATGTCCTCTCCTCCTCTTTCTTCTACTGTAAGGCGCCAGCCCGCCGAGTGCAGAGAGCCGCGGTGGGCAGCTGGTAGGCAATAGGGATTCTCGGATGAACCAACCGTGGTGGATCCCCTGCGCAATAGGATAACCTACCTGTAATTACTGCACTGTACGCAATAGACGGGCGGGGCACAGATGCACCCCCTCCCCTGGGTCAACGGGGACGGACCCAACGGGGAAATGTCTCAAAAAAGATAGCCGACAGGGCCATGGGCTGAGGGGATCGGGCCCGTGAAGCCCGATTCCGTGGCATAATGGCGATGGGTAAAGACTGGCCCGCCGCCCGGGGCTCTGGAAAACGTCTTGGCCCGTCGATCCAGCGGGCGGCCAGTCCGGGGTTCGACGCAGCACATGGCACGATCCGGCACAGCTGATGGAAGCCCTGACATTGTCCCGAGCTCGCGATGCACCTTATCGCGGTCCACCGTCGCTCCGGCTATATGACCCGAACCCCTCGCACTCCCCCCCCCTTCCCCCTTCCTCCTCGATCCCGACCTGAGCCTGCCGAGCTGCTCACGATCGTGAGCGTAAAAAGGGATCAAATCCCCGACCGGCTGTCGAAACTGCTCAAGGCTGGATCGAGGCCCCCTTCTATGCAGGCCATCACGTTTTTATTGCTTTCTTACGCTACGGCTACGCTGACAAGCTCATGGCTTGTGGACCGATCCTCAGGGTCCTCACCGCGCGTCCCTCGTCACGTACAAATCGCCGAACCGCAGTTCGAAAGGAGGCGGAAAAGAAGGCGCTTCCGCGTTCCTCTGGCTGTCATTTTGATCAGGGCTGAGCATCGTATGCGACCTCGGTGACGTAGGAAGCCTCTTTTGGCCTCATGGCGGCCATCAGGATCAAAGGCGCTGCCGTTCGGGCCTTCGCCCTTTTCAATGGACGCTTCTTCCACGGACACCTCCTTTGACTGCTCAATCATTTCAAGCGAAATGGCGGGGATGGCTCGACGATGCTTGGCCTGCAGATGATAGCACGTCGCACTCGTCGTCCACGCATACCGGTAATAGTATATTCGCACTGAGATACTGTACGAATACTGTGGCGGCTTGGCGAACAAGGCGCATGCCGTGCTCACACACGCACACACGCACGCACATATCCAGATGCGTCTTTCCACGGCAGCCAGAGCACGGGACGCGGGCAGCCGAAGCCTCCTCCAGCAGCTTTTGTGGCTGGCCCCGGCCGGTCAGGTCAGGGAAAATGCGGGCGGCACCCACCGCCAGGTGATGCGCCGCCATCGACAAACTTGCCCCGAATGGAAGAGTGTACGAAGTTGCGGATTATGTCTTGTTGTCCTTGTTTCCATTTCCCATGTCCATCTAATATCCATATCCACGTGCTCGGCCCCAAGAAATTGGGGTGTGACGGAGGCGTAGTGGCGACACAAGTTATTCATAGGAACCAGGTATTCGTAGGACACGGGACGGTTTGAATGGGCATCATTGGGAAATCTTTTCACCGAGTAACGTATTGATACTGTCGATAATTACAGTACTTCGCACCAGTCTCGGGAGGGCAAGTACGCAAAACCAAGGTAAGTTCGAACAAGGCGAACGTGTGTCCGAGGGCCGAAACCTTGAGGCTCGCATTGCGCCCGTAACCGGCTTGGTCTCGAGGCTTGATCCTGGGCGGAGCATCTGAGCCCAAAAAAAGATCCAAATGGAGCGTATCCGTAGGTCTGTTTCAAAAGGGGCTTGTCTCGACGCCAGTGTCACTTTCTTCTTCATGCGAGTGATTGCACTTGCGTCTGCAGTGAGGAATATAGTAACTACGTTACTTACTGCCCAGAGTCTGTCGTTCCCTTGGGGCCTCGTGGTCTTGAGGCGCGGCAAAGCGCAAAGCCTGCTGTCGTCCAGTGTTGCCTATTTCTGCCGTGCCTACTTCGTACCATAACTCATGTCAAGGTCCCATTGCACGCCGTGACCTAGGCCAGTAGAGTTGTTATGCGGATGCGCGTAAAATTTTCGAGCTTTCGCCAACTCAAGCGAACGCCGAATGGACCTCAAGAGGGCTTTTTGCGCAAAAGGCAGACGAGCCTGGCGTTCTCGAAAAGGTGAAGGTTGAAAGTTGAAACCAGCCGTCCCGAAGCCAATGACCTCGGAGCAATGACAAGCTCGAAGCGAGTACATCTATTCCGCTGGGAGGAACCTCGGGCTACTTCGCAGTCAATGCCATATCGCCCTGAATGGCATTTCAACTAGGCCAGCCTCACCAGAGCGCCTAGTAGCCATAGGTCACTCGCTGCCCCGCCACAGGTCTCCTCCAGCAGAGCAAGAGAGACAAGATGTCTCCACAACGAAGCCCAGCTAAGCTTTCCGCAACCGAGCACTTCAACCCTTTTTTTGCGCCCCCTAGGCCCAAGGTGAGGCAGCAAGGCTCCGCGCGCCCCCCAAAGGCGGCCGTGGTGCGCGAAGGGCGTCCAAAGTTTTGCTGGACGAAGCTTGGCGAAACCCAGACTGCTTCAACGTCACGGCCACCAGATCTTCGTCTTTTTTTCCCTCTCCTCCTTTGGCCTATCGGTACCGAATAGAGAAAGAGGGGGAAAACTTCAACCTTCTGATCCTTCTGCCAAAATTCTTATCGCTTCAACAAGACTACCCCCATCCATCCATCTCTCTCTCTCTCGCCCTCTACATATCTCTTACCCCCCGCCAATCCCCTCCAAAGCCAGCCGGGCAGGGGCGGTGAAGCGCAACGCTGACGAGTTCACCACTCCTCCTCCTCTCCCTCCTTCTTTCTGCCGCCTCGCCGTTTGGTTCTTCCATTGATCGTCGAGCCTCGGCAGCTTCGCGCGCTGCCGTCTGCTAAGAGTTGCCCATCGGCTCTCGCCCCGGTCTCGCGATTAACTATCCTACCAATCCAACCCCTCGACAGTCCGCCCCAGTCCTTATCAGTCAGCATGGCGTCCTCGACAGCGCCGCCGACGACCGTCGATGCCCCTGACGAACCTCAGAGCGATGGCTCAAAGCTCAAGACTTTTCTGGGAATCTTGAAGAAGTGAGTTCGACTAGATGCATTTTCCTGCTCCATCCTCTGCTTCATGCGATTTGTACTGGATGAGGGTGGCGTGGCCGGCGACATGCGTTCCATCATCGCAAGAGCTATCCCCGCGCCAAGCATCCAAGATTTACCCTCATAGACGGTATTGCTAACGCGATTAACCATCACCAGGTTTATCGGCGTGTCCGATCTTGCCGCCGTGCGCTTCTCCCTTCCGTCGCAACTGCTCGAGCCGACGCCGAATCTCGAGTATTGGACATATATCGATGCCCCCAACGCCTTTGTCGCCATTGGCACAGCCGACGAGCCCCTCGATCGCATGTTAGAGGTCGTTCGCTTTTGGCTCACCAAGGACATCAAGTATGTCAAGGGCAGGCCTTGCAAACCATACAACTCTTGCTTGGGTGAATTCTTCAGGGTACGTCGAAACCCGGCTTCTCCGATGGTAAAGAGGCCGATCTGGTATGGCGATGCTGACAGTATCGTGTTTAGTGCAATTGGGAGACTGAAGACAATGCTCCTCGGATCTGCACATCTGCGCTTCAAAAAGGGGGTGAGGGGGCCTCCAATGGGACGCCATCCAAGCTCAAGGCTGCTTCCAAAGACAGCAAAAATGCGTCGTCTGTATCGCTTTCGGTTCCCCAGCACGGCTCAGCTGCCGAGAGCCGCCCGCTTCGCATCTCTTACCTCACCGAGCAGACATCTCATCACCCTCCTGTTAGCGCTTTCTACTGCACCTGTCCAGAAAAGGGCATCACTGCTCGTGGCTTTGATCAAATCACCGCCAAGTTCACCGGAACTTCAGTCAAGGTTCTGCCCGGCGAGCACAACATGGGCATCTTCATTACGCTCGACAAGCGAGATGGCGAGACTTACCAGCTCACGCACCCGGCTGCCCATCTCGGCGGCATCCTTCGCGGCAGCTTGAGCGTTTCCGTCAGCGAAATGGCCTACATAAGCTGCCCCCAGACTAAGATCAAGGCGATTCTCCATTATGTCGAAGAAGGCTGGCTCGGACGGACAACGAATAAGATTGACGGGGTCATTTTCAAGTACGACCCCGAGAACGACGACAAGACGAGAGTTCAGGATGTGCCTGAGAAGGACGTCCTAGCTCGGCTGAGTGGGCCCTGGAGGGAAAAGGTTGCCTTTACTCTCGGTCCTCGGCCATTCGTGAGTGATACAACGCATGTTCAGTTGAGAAGTTGCTAACGACGGGTCAGAAATCCGTCCCAACTGACGAGCAATACACTATCATCGACCTCATCCCCCTCAACGTCGCGCCAAAGGTACTTCCACCTCAGGATCAGCAGCAGCCTAACGAGTCTCTCAAGATGTGGTCTGGCGTTACGGAGGCTATCCACGCCAAACAGTATTCCAAGGCCACGAACATTAAAGTCGAATTGGAAGAAAGTCAGCGAGAAAAAGCGCGCGAGCGAGAGAAGTCCGGCGAGGAGTTTAAGCCTGTCTTCTTCGAGCATGTCACTGGCAACGGCGGTAAACCCGACTTGACAGACAAGGGCAAGCAGGTCCTTGAGAGGGCACAAAAGGGAGAGTGGGCGCTTGACGGCGTGTTGTAATATGGGTTCGAGACGAATTGCCGGCCTTGAGTTTTGACCACTGAGCAGCATCGGCACGGAAGAAAAATTGCGTTTCAGATTGCATTGCATCTCGGTTTGTTTTGACTCTTCCGACACCTATACTTGGGATATATATATACAAACTCGCGGCGCAGCATCAAGGTTTGGGATATAGACAAAGACGAGGCGCTGCTAGCGCCGTGGAATCGATTTTTTGTAACGGGGGAAATAAATTTTTCAGGGGAGAAGAGGGTTCGGACTGGATGGGACTCGTTGGTCGACTTGCCTTGCGAGGTATGCGACTGGGGTCCCGACGGGTCTCATGATGTCGACTGGGTCGGCGAGCGGGAAATCTGACCACATGGGCCAGCTTTTGCCGCCATGGCGTTCATTTTTTTTTTGGCAGGCGTTGGGGTCTGTTTGGGATGGGTTGCTGTGTGTGTACACGGATTACGTGCCTAGGTGTCGTCGTCTCACTTACTCACTCGCGCTGGAGGTGAGAGGCCGCCAAGGTTGAACTGGAGTTGGCTCTTGGGCGAATCGTTTCAAAGCAATCTGTCTGTATTGTCGTGTACAGTCCATCCTGAAGAGTAGAGATGGGCAACGGCCGTATTTACTCCTAATTTTCAGAAAAACGTGGCCGCATGATGAGTCAAGAGAGACAAATGTACGAATTCAAATGCAAAAAAAGAGGAGAACGCCATTTTTTTCTTTTTGTCATTTGTACAAGGGCAGATCTACTGCGATATTGTTACATGGGAGGAACGAGGGGCGATTGTTCGATTGTCCTCATCCGCGACATTTTTCCATCTTCCTTCTTGCTTGCTCGTGTCGAAAATGTCGAGGCTGTGTGGTTTTTTTTTCTGGCGTTGAGGGCTGCGGCGGGCGCGTCCCCCCTCTTTGTCCGTTCGTGAAACCCCTTTCATAATGAGATGACATTAAAGGTGTCGACCGGGAGGTGGGAAGGTTGCAGCCGTTATCATGGGTATGTTTGATGATGAGAGAACTTGTAACCGCGTGCGCGCGCATTGGGGTGGGGGACGGCGGCGGTCCATGGATTTCTTGGATGGGTGGAATGGGTGAAAGGAGGTGAAGGGAAGGAAGAAAAATTAGGCGTCGACGAAGCCCTTGACGTTTGACAGCCAGCGCATGTACTCGGCCTGCTCCTTGACGTCGACGTAGTCGGGTACAAAGACGGCCATGGCCTGGTTGACGCCGCGCTCCTCGAGGAAGCGCTCGATGAGGACCTGGAGATCCTCGTCGAGGCTGCCAAAGGGGGGACCGGCATAGACGCCGCTACGACGGGCGGCAACCTCGGGCGATGCGTCCTGGGCGGCGAGGGCGGCGTCGTCGTAGTAGCAGACGTTGTCGACGATGATGTGTCCATCCTGAGCGGTGGCCTCGACGCTGAGGGCACCCTTGGCCCGACCGGGCTTCTCCACCACAATCGTCATGTTGATGGGTGCAGGGGCCTCGTCGCCCTCAACCTCGCCCTCGCCCTCCTCGTCCATGGCCTCGTCGTGCTCGAGCTGCTCCTGCGCGTGGGCTGAGCGCGCGCCGCCCGACGAGGGGACGCCCCGCTGCTGGTTGGGGTTCTGCATCAGGTCCTCGGGCATCTCGCCGTCGTCGAGCGCCGAGTCCTCACTGAAGGGGTCGTAGTTTGTGATGTCGGAGATGGAGAAACTGATTGTGATTCTGCACGCCGGAAAAGGGGGGGATTCGTTAGCAGTCATATCTTTGCATCTTTCTCAACAGCCTCATTCAGAACTCGTCGTGAGCTCATGAGGAGATGGGAGAGACGGGCAAGGGAGATAAAGAGTATGGAGGAACGCACTTCTCGTCATTGTAGGTGCGGACCAGCTTGACGACCTCTTGGCCGGGCTTGTCCTGAATCTCGTAGGGGCTGTTGTCCTTGAAGTCCTTGATGCTGGCCGGCTGCTGCTCATTGGCCTTGAGGTCCTCCTCAATCATCATCTCGCTCTCAATCTTGGCCGAAAGCTCCTGGTCGGTGCCGGAGGACGACGAGGCCTTGCGGGCGGCCGCCGTCGTGGAGAACAGGGCGGGCCGCAGGGCGCTCGCGACCGACGTCGAAGATGCCTTCGCGATGGTGCTGGGACGGGCGGCGGCGGCGGCACACGACGTGGCCAGGCGGCCAGCGGCGCGCGGTGCGCAGCGAGCGGCTGTTCGTAGGCTGAACATCTTTTTTCTTTTTTGGAGGATATCTGGTTATTCTTCTTGGCTTGTCGCTCGTTCCTGAATAAAAGATGAGGAAGACAGGTGTGCAATGGAATGATTGTCAATGAGGTAGGACTTTTCTTTTCAGGTCTCTCTTGCTCTGGAGAGAAACTTGGAGAAATTTCGGACAGCTGAGCATGCCAAGCATAAAGATGGAGAGCTACGGGGACCCAAGCAGCTTGCAGGGGTTCGCACGGGGCCCGTCGAATGCACGTGATTGGGCAGCAGAAGGGCCCATCGAGGTAAAGGGTCTGCTCGGCTTTCTCCACCAGACTCCACTAGAAAAAATGTCGATGTCTCGTCAGACCGGACAACTTGAACGTCGGACTACAGTACAGTACTGTGCTGTATGATTCGCATCTGCTAGGAAAGACACTACACCACGTCGCCATACAAATAGGTGACTTGAATGTTCCTTTCATTCAAATCTATACCCTAGCTTGCTTCATGTTCTTTGCGACTTGTACGTGTGATATCTGGATCATTACCCTAGATTGGGTCCCCTTTTGCCTTGAAAAATGTCGTCAAGACCGACCCAACTTGAGGGGAGGTGAGCGGCTGTGTATGTCTGAGAGGACACAGACGTGGTAGAGCTACACCTCCGACTCTACTTGTAGCCCTGCTCATAGGTCTCCTGGGCTGCTCGCTCCCAGTCAGCGGAGGCACGGCCAAGGGCAGCTCAAACGCCGCCATGATGAATCGGTAGGTGATTCGCTGTCCAAGGAAATTTCCTTGCCCATTCTCAACCGCTTTCGGACAGCGGCCTCCAGGGCTGCTTGCAAGGTCGATGGCGGATTGCCCTTTGTAGCAATAATGTCCGCGCTTGTGCCTCGTCGTTTCTGTCGTGACATGGCTCGTAGCGCCAGTGATGCAAGGCCCACGCAGTCTGTCTTGGCCTTTTGGAGTAACTTATCGACTTGAGTGACCAAAGACGCCGCTGCCCGCCTCAGTTAATACCCTTGGAAGGGAAATCCGCCTTGCGCGCCTGGCCGCTCTTGGTGACCTTGATCCAGGGCAACGTCGTGAGTCTCGACCACGATCCTTCCCAGTCCGCTACCAGTTTGGCGTTTTCCTCCGACAAGACATCTGGAATCGCTACAGCGAGAAAGGGAGGGCTCGTCAGTCTCGGCATCATCTCGTGAGCATAGCACCAAAAAGGGCGGGAGGGTCTGCCTACCGAAGCCCTTTTGATACTCAGTCTCCAGCCCGGCAATCTTTAGCTTGAGCAGATCCTCCCTGGCGCTCGCCGGCCGACCCGGACGCCGGGCCTTCTTCAGCTCGCTGTACTCTTCGTCGTGCTGATGAATGAAGCTGGCGCAACATTAGCCGACCTGGCATCGTAGCTAGGGAGACCCCTCTAGTCAAAGTAGCGACTCACTCATGGATGACCCCTTGGACGGCCACAACGTCAAACGGCTGGTCATCACGCTTGTTCAAGGCCTCTTGTACAAAGGCGACCCGGTCAGCTGGGTGAGAGAGAAAAAGAAGTCAGCGTCGCGTCAACTTGGTAGTGCGTATCTGCTCCCGCGTGAGAAATACCAATCGGTTGTTCCTTCTTGCTCCTCGCAGCCGCGAGCTTCTCGAGCCGTTGATCGCGCACGCCGGCCTTGTGAAGCCGCAGCGAATCTCGTGACTTTTCGTGCAGCGCGTTGACCTCACCATTTCGCTTTTTGGCGATTTGCTTCCGAGTCTTGTTGAGTGAGCCGGCCATGATGTCGTGAACAAAGGAGGTTTGTTCAGAGTTTTCTAAGCACGTTTCCTCGGACCTGTGATCTTGACTCAGACATTCGCAGCTGCTGAATTAGAAATTGAGCGTAGGCCTAGGTATGATTTATCGCAGACCACTCTTGAAACGAACTTCGGTCAAGAATTTTTGACTCTTCAGCCTCAATCCCCTTCTGGCCTTTGAAGGGAACCCTTAACGGTGGGGCCTCCACTTGCTTTAATGCCGCCAGCGGGTTTTACCTGCGCAGTTGCGGATCAACCAGGGGCGGCAGTGATTGGTCAAGACGTCTGCAGTCTTGACGACACAACGGCCGCGGCTCAACAGAGCATTTCTTCTTGACATCGCCTTCACGTTCATACTCGAAAGAGGTCAAATTCGTCATCAGCGTCGCTTGTTCTTAATGCTCGCTAGATGCTAGCCTCCACCGCCATCTTCCACCAAACCGATCTCCCCTTTTTGTTCATTTTGCCTCCACCGCCAACTCCCGCCAAACCGGTCTCCCCTTTTGTTTCGTGTCCCTTCGCCGCCGACTGCCACCAAACCATTCCCTGTGTCCATAGCCGTGTCTTCACCTCCCGTTGTACCTTTGTCGAATCACCGCTTCTTCGCTAGATGTACCACATCGTGCCTCTGAAAAATGCGCGCTGACGAAGCTCGCCCTCACCTGGGCCCTTTTCAACGTCGGGCTTGCCACCAAGAGGCAGCAAAGGCGCCGATTCCTCTCCTTGTCCCATGCTGCCGCTCGTCATGCCCTTGGCCATCTTGTCACGAATCATTTCGTGACCCTTCGCCCCGGAGCGGAAGCCTTCGCTGGTGGCCACATTCTCGTGAGCGCGTGCTCGAGCGCCTGCCAAATGGGCATAGTACACCGCGGGATGCAGCGATACTGGAGTGGTCGAGCGCGCGTATGAGTAGCACTGGTGGTAAATCATCTTCTGGAAATCGTTGACCGGAACGCCCATTTCGTCCAGAATGACGTGGTAGTGGACGGGACGCGCCGTACCCTGGATAGCGACATGAGAGCAGAGGTAAAAGTCCCACATGAACGGATGAGTGACCTCCTTCTCTACCAGGGTCCCTGGCAGCGCGTTGCCATTCTTATCCCCGTTCGCAGGAAAGAAACGAAGGTGATGTCTCTTCGTCGCGACCACAACGGTAAACTTGGGAGCTTGCATTTGTGGTGCCTTTGTTTGGAAATATCTCTTGATCTCCTTGATCTCTTGGTCGAGGACCTGGGCGAACTGCCCTTCGGACACACCGTCGCGGAAGTAAATGATATGCTTGGGGAAGGCCCCGTCGTGGCCCTTCTTCCACTCATCGGCCAACTGTCCGAACAAGAAATGAACGTTGCTCGAGGTCAGCATCTCTTGACGGTAACCATTCGTCTCGACCATAGCCGCATAGCGCGTTGCGTCGCGATCAACAGACATGGTCATTGCCGCCGTCGAGGGAGAATTACCGCCAGGAGCGCCATGCGAGACATCCACGCCGATCATCATCGTGGGTCTATCCTTTGGAAAGTACGTTTGGCTCTTCCACGGTGCCATAGTGCGAGAGGTAGCGCCGCCAAGTTTAGCATTAACCTTCATGCAGACATTTGAGTGGTATTGGCCGTTGTTCTTCTTGACGGCCTCCGCGTTGACGACCTGGGAAAGGATACCGAAGCGACAGTCGGCAGACTTCTTGAGGCGCTCGTAGTGAGGACTGTTACGATGTCCGACCACTATAAAGAGCAGCTGGGTATACCCACGAGCTTTAGTGACCTGCTCATGTGCCCACGCGATAGCGTCGGCGACGTTATGCTTGATATTTCCGGGCACGTTAAGCAGTAAAGCGTCTACTGGACACTTGCCGCCGTGGCCTAGGAATGTCTGTCGGAACGTCTTGGCAAAGTTCTGCAATTGCGGATAATCACAGCAGCCATCCATGATGATAAAGCCCCAATTTTGAAGGGGTGCAAAGTTCTGCTTCCAAAACTTTTTGCCGCGTAGATCCCAGCGACCCGAGAACTTCGGATCCGCGTTGCCCGCCCCAAAATCCACACGAGGTGGTGGAAGGATCTTTGCGTCGGTCTTAGTGAAGGAAGGCTCAAAGCGAACGCCGTATTCGCGGAGATTGGGGTTTCCGGCGTCAAGCTGAAGCCCGCCTACACGCGACTCAATTTCGCTTCGTCGGGCAGGAGGGCGGGTAACGGCAAACTTGATCATTGCCGTAGTCTGTTCCGGGTTGAGCTTGAAAGCGTATCTCTGCATGGGCTCGAGAACTGCAAATTCCATGGGAATATAGCCCGACTTCCCAGCACAGATAACAGGCAAGTTGGGATATCTTAGATGAGCTTTATACTTCTGGCTGAAGTAACTGGCCACGGATATCTGGGCCCCATTATAGTCGAAGGTGACGTTTTTTGCGATGCCACCCTCTGGGCCGTAGCCCTGGTCAAATGCAAAGTCAAGAATAGTATATATCTTGTCTTTGTTGACTCGGTTGGGGTGTTGAACCTTGAACTTGAGGCGACGAAGCTTCCGAAGGTGCTTGAAGCAGTCAGAGGAGGCATACTGACCTGTCTGATGCTTGACAGGGCGTAAGTGCTGGGCAGCAGTGACAGGAGTCAAGCCGACCCATCGCTTATCGCAGCTGGCGAGGAAGCTGCATATAAGCTGATCTAACGTGATATTTCCTACCCAGAAGCAAGTATTGGCGACATCGATATTCAAGGCAAGACCCATGCCACCCTGCATGATGTTATGCGATAGACGAATCGAGGCATAGAGCCCTTTGTGAGCTTCAACGCAGCCGCCGTGCACCAAGACTCTGCCTTTCTGGTTTTGGTCGTAAAAATTACGCTTGATCAATAAGAGTTTCTCCGAGGGAGACTGGCGGAAAAGATGGTCCATGAAGTTCAGAGCGACCAGGATATTCGAATCAAAAGAAACCTTCTGTTCGAGGTAACTCTTCAATGAAGCCATGTTGACCTCGGTAGTCTTGCGAATAGCGACCAGGAACTTATTATTATCTCGACGAGTTCCAGTGACCTTGTCATCGTCGAGGTCAACTGAGAACCTGATCTCACCACGGTCTGGCTGATTGAGCGACCATGCAAGCTTGCGACCATCGAAGATCCATCCAGGGTAATTGTACTTAGATAGCGCTTTCTTTGTAGTTTCATGGCTCCAGATCTTCTTGAGGACCACGGCTGGCTTAGTGACGTCGGGAGATATGGTCACCTGGTAAAAGTTAGAGCACATTCTACTTGTTAAGGGAGAGATGGCTGAATTAGGCGTTTGAAGGAAAGGGAAGAAGGGAGGAGGCAGTACATACGTCGAACTGGTGAATTTTCTTGGAGAAATCAAAGCCAATCATCCGAAGCTGGTTAACTTCAATCTGCGCCGGTCTCCCCTCAGTATTAAGCTTGTTACCACGAAGAGCAAAAACGCTCTTCTCTGTGTTTGTCAGGTACGCGTCGGGAGGGAGTTCCATGCGCGTGTTGGTCGAGGTGGCTCGGGCTGGGTCTCTGCCCATGGGTTGACCCCAGCCTGGCTGGCCAGATTGGCCAGAGGGGGACGCTGATCGACTGCCAGCAGGTGATTGAGAAGATGGTCGACTTTGGCCAGGGCCAGTGCCCGACGACCGCGCGGGCGACTGGGATCGACCTCTTTCAGACATGCTGAAAGGTCTGCGGACGTCAGCAATGATGTTCTTGTGGCTTGTTGGTAGATAAAGAGAAGGATAGTGTCGGTGGCTGAGATGAATGTGAGGGAGAGAGAGTAGCGATAAAAATACTTGTACCAGATGTGAAGAGGAGAAGGAGGAAGAGGCAGTTGTGAAATCACCAGCTTCAGCTGTCGACTCTCAACGCGTTGCTTGCCGCTGCCTTGATCCCAAAGGCGGCGGTTCGTGGCAAATCTTTGACTGTCGTATGGGACAAGCCGCGAAGAGATGTCGAGGAAAGCGATAATGATGATGACGAGAAAGGAAGAAGCGGCATAATACGAACAAGAACATGAGGAAATAAATACTCACCGTTGACGAGTGCTCTCGTCAAGAAGCCTAGAGCGTGATGCCTTTCGCGATGCTTGTAATGACAAGAGTGGGAGTGAGGTGCGAGGGAGTTGAGGTGTATGCTCGCGTGTGGTACGTGTTTGTGTACGGAACAAAGAAGGAAGAAGACGGAGGGAAAGCAGAGCGCGCGATATGTATCCTCGAGGTTGCTGGGGGTCTGATTGCTGACTGGCAGCTGGCAGCTAGCAGTCAGGTCTGAGGAGAAGAACGGGGAACTCGTTGCCTTTCTTCATGCCTGGGATGAAGAGGAAAGACTAGAGCTTTAGGAGATGGAGATGGTTATTTATGAGCGTGTTGTGTGTAAGGAAGAAGAAGGAAGGAAGGCGGAGACGAGAACGAAGGTGGCAATTTATCTGCCAAGTTGCTCGGGGAGTGATTGCAGATTAAGAGTCGCTGTTACTCGGGCGAGGCAAAGGACAGGAGGATGTGTTGCCTTTCGTATGGGTGTGTGGAGAGTCAGTGAAAGAGAGAGTGGGAGAAGAGGCACTTGGGAGCGAAATACCTAGGCAGGTATTTGTGCGTGTGGCAGAGGAAGAAGGGGAAAAGGGTAGAAAGAGGAAGGAAAGAGGGAAGGCAGCGATTTATCCTCGCGGTTGCCCAAAGTGAACATAGGTTGCTGATGGGTGGCAGGCAGGGAGCTGCTGGCAGCACTGTTCAGGAACGGGCACAAGGGCAACACTTGATGAGTACTACGTACTCTGGAGGCCTGAGGCCAGGCGCCCAAACTGTTGAGTGCCTCACTTTTCAGGCTTTCCTCGATGGGCAGAGAGCAGGGTTAGCGAGTTGCATTGCTGCTGGCTACCTACCTACGTATGCGGTCTTCGAAAACACTTTGACCCATCTCTCTTCGCGCCCAGCAAACGGCAGTCCGCAACAGCGTGAGATATCAATGTCGCGCCGCCCTTAGCCCGAACACAACGGACAGGTTCAGCCCTGTGCTCAGCTCAAGGAAGGTTGACACAGCCAACGTTACTACTCATCACTCGTTCTTCTCCTTGCTGTATCGATGGCTGCCCAGTTGCGTCGAGGTAACGACGGCAACAGACGCCAAAGTAACACAGTGCTGTGGCGATTCAAGTCGATCTACCTGCCGTGGTGACCAATGCGCGTTTGCTTGTACAATATGTAGACCAAACTACATCGCATGCCGTGAGATGTTTGGTTGGTATGCTGTTCACGTCCCTTGGGGGGCACATGGCGACGTGGCGCGGCAAAGACGGTCTCGTCAAGCATCTCCATCCACGCTGCTGCAATTCATCCCCATTGCGGGACGGGATATTTGACTTGTTATTGAAGCTATCAATCATCAATTAGACGGATGGAGCTGAGCTATCAAGTCAAAGGTACCGTACCTTGCTTCCCTTCCTTGTCTTTGATGATCCTGGTCTTTGAGTGTAAACCAATGCCTCCTCCATGCTCGAAACCCCAAGGTATGTATGTATGTCTACGAGACGCTGGTGCAGTACGTTACATGTTGTCAAAATGCCATTAGTTGTACCAATCCCGATATCCTTTTCGCCAGAAGCCCG
This sequence comes from Hirsutella thompsonii MTCC6686, assembly GCA_000472125.2. Lineage (NCBI taxonomy): Eukaryota > Fungi > Ascomycota > Sordariomycetes > Hypocreales > Ophiocordycipitaceae > Hirsutella > Hirsutella thompsonii. The sequence continues at coordinate 48,208 of APKU01000154.1, forward strand.
GCCTTTTTTACTGGTATCGAAAACCGCCAAATTGCCCGGGAGGCGCGGGGGCCGGTGCCCCAGGTGCCCCAGGCATCGGTGGCCAGATGGGAGGCATCGCACCAGCCTCCGGTGGTGGAGCGTACGGATTCGACGCCCACATGCTTCCGCTCTCTGGTCTCAGCGGAGAGGCGCGATACCCTCCGGCGGCTGCAGCCATCCGGCCATATGGGCTAATCGGCCTGCCGCCATAGTCTCCCGATGTCTGTCGGCCATGTGTCGGAGGTGGGATCCGGTATTGGCCACCGGTCTTAGCCCGCCACGAGCTATAGTCGGGCAGAGGAGTCTCACGTAACATGGTGACCACGGAAGATGCGTTGAGCCGGGGCGCATCGTAGCTGTGAGCGGGCGGGAGGATACCCAACAAGAAGGTAATATCGCGATGGAGGGCCGAGGCCTGATTACGACGTTGCTGGTCGAGGCGACGACCTGCGGCCCCCTTCAAAGGTGACGCTCCTCTAGCCAACCTTTTGGGGGGGTTCAGCTCTTCCTCGTCAATGGTAAAGGGGCGCTTCGGCGATGCTGTAGCGCGAACGTATTGTGGACGCGGGCTCTGCTCCCTACGTGGCGGCGGAACGCTATTCCTCGGGACCACAGGCTGCTCGATCGTAGGAATCATCTGCTTTGGCCTCATCTGGACTGCTTTGGAGATGATGATAGGGGCCGCCACCGGATCGAAACGGTCGGTTGAGTAGCGCGACATGAAGTGACTGAGCCGCGGATCATGGGGGAATAGCTCGGCCATTCTGTCCTCGAGCTTCGCGATCTGAGAGAGTTCTCCGTACTGCGATTCGTATTTGTGGAAGTATGCATACAGAGGTCTAGCCTTCTGCAGCGTCTCAGGCTTGGAAACGAGACGATTGACGCAAGTCTCAAAGACTACGCGGGCGTCTGGGTCATGTCAGTCCACATCTCGCATCAGGATCGGGATGATGGGCGGTAAACTTACTGGTAGTGTCATCCTTTGAATGCAGGAACTTGATGTACTCTATCATGAAGTTCTCGTCATTCGGAAACAATCTCGCCCCGCGCTCGAAAATCTTGGATCCGACAGGGTCCTTATATACGACCGATTCGAGCATCGCGACTGCAATGTAGACATCACTGGTGAGACGTCCCTTTTGCCTCGCATCAGTAAAGACCTTGCGCAGGCCGCCCTCATTTTGATTTCCTTTGCCCTGGATCCGACGCATGGCACGCGCCAAGGCGATCCAGACAAATGAGATTGTCCTGGACAAAAGTTGTGATTCGGCAGCATATGCGGTCTGGATTGCCAGTATGCGCTCTTCCATTGGAGACAATTTCGGCTTCCTCTCACCATCTTCGTCGTCGTCGTCGTCGTCGTCGTCATCCGCCAGCTCTATTGAGTTCTGCATTCGAGGCTCTTGTGCAGCGGCCTGCTTGAGCGTTGTCACCTCGAGCTTCTCTCGCTCCTTGACTTTGTCGCCCATCTTGTACAAAGTGTCGAGGACGGTATCGTACGGTTGACGAACAGCCTTGGCGTATTCCGCCTTGTCCCCTTCTTTTTCTGGATAATTCACCTCGATGTGATCGGCGTGCTTGAAGGCGAGCAAGACGCTCTCGGGGTTAGCCGCGATGCCTTGAAGGAGCATCTCTGTTCCGATGGGTTTGCTCTCGGCATCGCGAACGTCATTTTCCAGACACCAAGTCGCCGCGTCCACCCAGATCTCGGGCCAGAACCGCAGGGCCATGAGAGCCTGCTTGTAACAGTATAGGACTCTTTGCTTGAAGACCAGAGGCTCGTCATCCTTGAGTACCAAGGGATCCTCTTTCTCCCAGGCAATCCATCTCTTCCACTGATCCAGCTGATTGCGGGCTTCCTCATCACCGTCGAAACCAGGTGCCGGTGGCAGCCGGGGAATGTTGGTACGTTTCAGATTTCGCAGCATATTGTCGAGCGCAATGTTGCCACTCTTGGCCGACATGTATCCCGGGGATCTCTCTTGAATGAACTTTCGCCCCTGCAATGAAAGTTAGCCGGAATGACGGTCTCGCGATGAGATGATGCTCACTCACAGTCACCTTGTTGAGCCCCATCTCAAATTGGTCGTATTCCCGCCACATATTATTCACTGTAAGCATGGGAACTGTGATCGCGCGCTGGTACGCTTTGCGTAGCTGGTCCATCTTTTGCTGGTCCTGCCAGCCGGTGCCGCCGACCTGACCGGGGCCACTCTTGACGAAATTGATGTAGTCTTGCCAGATGTTGCCCGAATCTCGGTCGACGCCAATGTTATCAATGACAAAGTCATATGCTTGGGCCACTGTTCGCCTCGCCTGGCCCGACGGATCATTTGTGAGGTCATTGCGTCGCCGAATGTAATTAAGATACACGGTCCAGAGCTTGACGTTGAGAACAGACATCAAGCTTCGTCCAAACAGTCGTTCAGCTTCCACAAAGTTGTCTAGGCCAAGCTCCATCTCAACCCATTCTACCCAGATATCGGCCTACTCGGTCAGTCTGTCAGCTTTTGAGCCTTCAATGTCGTGCAACCGTTTCGCGAGGGTGCGCGAATACCCTTACTTACCGCTTGCGGGAACACCTCGACAAATCGATTGTAGGTCTTGCGCAGGTCATCGAGCCTGCTGCGACGTTTGTGATCGCCGATGAGGCTTAACCAAGCATCCATATCACCGCGTGGATCCTCTCTGATCCGCGCCTCCAAAAGTGCCACAGCGTCGATCGTGGGAAGTATGTGAGATGCATTGACACTGGGTTCCGCGGCGGGGACGTTCGAGGCGCCATTCGGCAGAGCATCGTCCGCATTCGTGGCCGGCGCGGCCTCTTCAGAAGTCTCGTTGTCGTCATCGTCATCATCCTCGTCGTCATCGTCGCTGACTTCGACAAGAAACCCGCCGGACATCTTGGGTTTGGTCGACGACGATCGCTGCGTAGGTGCAGAGGCTACCTGATCCGCTACTTGAGGAACGGTGTCAAAGGAAACGGACTCGGGGTCATAATCAGCCCCGTCGTCGTCATCGTCGTCTTCATCGTTGACGGTATCCGATCCAGCAATAACGGGCTCATCTTGGACCATATCTTGGGTCTCCCCATCGCCAGATTGCGCTTGGACAGTGCCAGCAGCTGTGAGGTCCTCGCCGGCCCAAGTCGCTTCCTCGGAGGCCATGTTCAGGGAGACTCTTTGAAGATCTTGCGCTCGCGCTCGTCCGATCGTCAGAACCAGGGATGTTTGCGCCGTGCCGCTCCCAGGCAAGAGGTAGTCGAATCTGTCGCGAGGGCCCAAGACTTGAACGCGAACTCGAAGGCTCGAGCTGGGATGTCGTCGCGCGGAGCCAGGGCTAAACCGCGTACTAGATCTTTTGACGGGACTCAAGCCGAGAAGAGCGCTGTGTCGAAATGAGAATTGCGACAAAAACGGGCGCTTTCCCTAGCCGAACTAGTGGCTCGATGCGCTGGAGGAGAACAGCTCCGTACACAGCCAGCCTCGCCAGAAGAGGCGACTGACCGATTAGTCTGACAAGCGCAGCGGGGATTCTCGGGATAAGTCGATGGGGTAGAGGGTCGTATTGTATGTTGCGATGCGCAAGCGGAAAGTCCGTCGTAAAGAGATCTAACTGCGCGGGCAACAAGCTAGAACAGCAAAGCTCACCAGGCCTGAGAACCTGGGCAGAAAAGCCGAATGCGGCTTAGCTAGATACGGGCGGTGAGCGCCACGGGGCCCTTCTTCTCTACCTACCTACCTACCTAGGTACCCAGGTACCTGATCTCGGGGAAACGCAGGCAGAGTTGACGAGGTCAAATACCTATGTACCTCGAGATACCCTGCCTGTGGCGCCCCTTCGCCGTCTACGGAAGTACAGTACAGCCTTGTACGAAGTAGATACCTAGCTGTTTTGTGTTTATTGTAATTTTGGCACAATTGAACAGCATCCAGGCTTTGTTCTACATTGATCGCATCATGACAGGCTGGCTTCCTTACTTGAAGAACAACAGGTAACGTCTGTGTCTCGGAATTGCAGCAGATGCAGCTGTTTAAAGAGACATACCTAGGTACTGTACTGTAGCGGCGACTTTGGCGCCGCGAGAACTGGAGAAAGCGCCCCTTCAACGTAACTGCCCTGCATTGCAAGAACCACCACGCACAACTTTGGTGGGGCCTCCCACGGCGCGTCTTGGCTATTAAGCTCGTCGCGTTAAGCTCTATATCACTTGGCAAGTCCTTGCGCGTCCTGCGTAGCGCGCTCGACGCGCCGTCAATACCTCGATGCTACTTCCTTGTGCTAATATGTCGGGTCATTTAGCCACCTCTCAACGCGCTGTCGGCCTCAGGCGCGTCCCCCCCCCCCCCCCCCGGGGCCCAGCGTCACGTCCCGGATTCTTTCATCTGTTTCTCCTTCGCCCATCTCCTTTCGCTGCCTGATTCACTGTTGTGTGCTCAAGTCCTGAATGTCTCAACACTCATCTCTCTATTCAACACAGTCTCTCTTCTTCTCACCATCTACCGAAAATCTTCTTCCACTGCATTGGTCTTCGCAACCTTGGTCGTGAAAAATTGTCTCCGCCAGCAGTGCGCCTTCTGCCATCAACACCTGTTGCTCCATTTGTTGCCCTGCACCGACCTTTGGTGCTCGTCGCCCGCTCATTTGGCTTGCTACGACACTTGAACGGACAGACAACGTCCAGGCCTTACGTCTGCTCTGATCCCGACCACCGGTGATCTTTCTCACCTATCACATATACTGGTCCTGACAGCCAGACCAACATCATGTCGGTCGTAACGCTTTTGGGTGTCAAGGTCGTCAACAACCCGGCCAAGTTCACCGACAAATACGAATTCGAAATTACCTTTGAGTGCCTCGAGGCTTTGGAGAAAGGTATGCTACTCTTGCGCGTCCGGCTCTCGAGTACCCATGCTAAGCCATCTCAGATCTCGAGTGGAAACTGACCTACGTCGGCTCCGCCACCTCGTAAGTCTACCACTTGCATTCATCAGCCTAGCCTTTTCTCACATCCGACAGCGATCAGTATGACCAAGAGCTGGACTCCCTCCTGGTTGGCCCAGTCCCGGTTGGCGTCAATAAGTTCATCTTCGAGGCCGACGCTCCCAACACGACTCGCATACCCGACGCCGATATTCTAGGCGTCACTGTCATTCTATTAACGTGTGCTTACGATGGACGCGAGTTTGTGCGCGTTGGGTACTATGTGAATAACGAGTACGACTCAGAGGAGCTCAATGCGGAGCCACCTGCGAAACCAATTATCGAGCGCGTCCGGCGCAACGTGCTGGCTGAGAAGCCACGCGTTACACGCTTCGCCATTAAGTGGTACGCCTCCTAAACCTGGGCCATCACTTTCGAAGCATTATCTGACACAATTATAGGGACTCGGAGGCTTCAGCTCCCGCCGAATTTCCACCGGAGCAACCCGAAGCCGATCTTGTCGCTGACGGCGATGAATACGGCGCTGAGGAGGCTGAAGAAGAGGCCGCCGAGGACGCTGAGCAAGAGGCCGCCGTCAAGGTAGCAGGCGAGGACTCCGAAATGGCCGGAGTTGACCAAGAGCAGGAAAACGGCCAAGAGAATGGACAAGACGAGGACGAAATGTCCGAGGACGGCAGTGTCGACATTGAGGGCGAGAGCGAGGAAGAGCTAGAAGAGGAGGAAGTCGAGGGCGAGGCTGAGGGCGGCGAGGATGACGCTATGGAGGTGGACGACGCTGACAAGCAAGTCAACGCTTCGACAGCCACCCCCGTTACCGTCGCCTCGTAAGCGCGGGCGTGGGGAGCCGATGTTTTTTTTTTTCGCATCCCAATGAAGGTTCAATCTGCAAAACTGGAGGAGAAAGCATGCATTTTCGGAAACGACATTCAGCTCTTAGCACGCTTTTCCCACACATAAGCACCCTGGGAGCCTAGGTGGTTTGTTCGAGGGCCTGCTCAAGAACTGGGGTTTTGGGGCTTTTTGTAACGGCAACTCAAGATTTTCTTGAGATTCTTTTTTTTTTTTCATTTCCTTTTTATCACTCATCGCGTACGAAGGGTCACGAAAAAGAGGGGTGTTGGTGCGATGATATCCTGGATGGGTGCAGTTCGGGTGCTTTCTTTTAGCCATATATCTCAAGTTATCATTTTGCCCACAGGGACGGTCCGCAAGAGAGAGGGTGCTCACAAGGTTCCTATAGTCAACACACGAACTGGGGCAAAGACGTGCAACACTTGAAACGCGGTGATTTGTTGTATGGCCCCGACCCGGCGGTGTGGTAGGATGCCGGGTGGCAAGTGAACAACCGCCCCCTGAATCTGACGCGGTGTCCATGGTGTCGACCGCGTACGATACTTTCTTCGTGCCGCCGTCGGTCTATTGATGGGAAAGGGGAGAGCTTGCTCTGAAAAACGCCTGTTGTGTCAAGGTCGATTTGCTCGTCGCAAGGGTCGGTTTGGCTTGGTACACAGCGGCACTGCGACACGGCGATGACGGTACCAGGGAGCGCGAGAGAGAGACCATCGCAAAGCTATCTCGGACATTATTATTGGGGCAAGATATAGACCGCCCCAGATACACTACTATACAGTACGGACAAGATTCCTCAAACCGGTCTTCCTTGCTTCGTACATTGCGCGGCGACTTCTCGTCACATGGGGGGGGGGGGGTTTCTTTTTGACGCAATGCAATGAGCGCGCTTCCATTCATCTCATTCCTCTGCCAATCGTCCAAAGTCGACATTTCGGAGCGATGACCGGTGATCTTGCGTGCATGTCTTGCTTCCCCAATTCTCATATGAACCTCGCCCGAGTTTTCAAGAGGGTATCTCTGGAGCGCTCATTAGTTGCTCCATTGTTCCGCAGGCTTCTTCAATGCTCATGGTTAATGAGGTACGCTTCTTGGGGATTAGGCACACCCGGCCAAAGGCGAGAGCGCAGATACGCGCCGAAACCGACTCAAAGTTTCTCCCACGTCTTCGTGCAACGTTACACTTCATCCAAACAACCCAAACTTTTCTCGAATCGCAGTGGGTCTCAAACCCATATCGCGCCGGCAAATCAAACAAAGGAAACAGAGGTGACAATGGCGAATTGGGACGAAACGGGCAAACCCTTGCGTAAATATAAGTTACGAAGAAGAGGACTCTCGATACGGACCAGCCGAAACATGAATCCATGGTAAATACCCGTCCCGGATATTATGAGCTGTTTAATAGGCGCTGCAGCAGTGACTTGAAACATTGGAATGAACAGGGTACTCTTCTGGAGACCCAATTCACGAAGTCGTAAAAACGATTGAAGCAAAAAGTCGTCCGTGGTATCAAGGTCGTTCCTAACGCCAATATATGATTGATTGGCATGATCGTGCTTGTGGTGTTTGAGGTGAAGTTGTGCGCGATGGCGTCGCCGAGACGAGCGGGCTCACCAGCCCTTCTTGCGAGCGAAACGCTTGTTCAAAAGGGCGAGAACCTTGGGCACATTGAATTGAACATACTCGAGGTCAAGCTCGTCCTGGTTATCCTTTTGCATTTCGAGCAAATCGTCGAGTTTGAGATCGAGTTCCAGGAGCCCACGGTTACGACCTGAGAATGTGTTAGCGGTTGGAATGTTGGTCTTGAGGGCAGACTGTTACCTTTATAATGCAGAGAGATGACAAAAGTCCCAGGCAACGGGCTGATAAAGTTGAAGTAGATGTTGGCCCGTCTGTTATCCGGCACATTACTCTTCTGGATCACGCCCTCCTTCTCAAGCTGCTGATGAGTGAACTTGTATGGACCGAGCACCTGCTGTTTCTGTTGCTTTCGCTTGGTACCCTCGCTTTGAGATCTGACGTTGTGGAGGTAGCTCTTGTACGTTTCCAGCTGCCCAACTAGGTAGGTATTGTGGTCACGAATGGTCTTGTACACTTCGTCGAGTTTCAATGTCTCGGCAATGACGCCGTCTTTGAGCGAACCCAGATGCTGCAGCTCCTGCTCCACTTCGTCCCGGAGAAGGTCGAACTGGTCACTCTTGTCGATAACGCCGAGCTCTTGCAGTTGCGAGAGTAGCTCCATCGCCCTTATGCCTTTGCGTACCATGACGGCATCATTGCGGCTCGTAGCAGCGGCATCTGCGATCCGCTCCAGTCGGAGGGGTCTTCTGAGAACCGCGCTGCTCTGCGGAATGGAACGCATTATTTGCACGAAGATGGATTTGGCTTCCATAAAGAACACCTCCTCCTGCGTGATGTCCAGCGCGGCCGTCAAGTCATCGATGGCTGTTTCCCAACGACTGAAGAGAGACAAGTTGATGACCCTATTCTCTTTGCGTGGCAATTGCGCTGGCGCCGGACCAAGCTCCGACATAATGATGGCCAAGTGCGAATTTTCATCCTTGCACATCTCTTGATGATGCTTGTCGATGAGAGCATGCGTAGCATAAATCTCATTGAGGGTAATGTCGAGTTCGAGGTCTTTCTTGGACAATGCCACATAATTGTCCATTTCCAAACTCTCGTAAAAGTCGCTCACCTCGCACAAGTCGAGCATGAACTTGTTGATACGGTCCTTGTTTTGGTGGATAAAGGGCTGAAGCTTCGCCATGTACGGTTCCTTTGCGTACGATGGCTTGTTCGCCAAGTTTTGCAACATCTTGGCGATGAGCGTCAGCGTTCGTCTTGGCCGCTCGGCCGGGGTTCCGTCAATAAGCATATACGACTTGGGAGTCACAATTGCTGGATTGATGAATCGCAAAAAGAAGAAACCGCCGATGAGCGTACAGATGACCTGATCATTGGCATCGGGATACTTGCGCTTTGTCAAACTCCGGATCTGCTTACAGATCCAGCGAATCCCGTAAGGTGCCTCCTCTAAGCCGTCAATAATGGTAGTGAGAAATCCATTGGCAATCTCCGTGAGCATGGTCAGCCTGGGCTCGATGATGGCCTGAACCTGAGGGTTCTCCGCGGCCTGCTCTGCGGTGATGCCCTTGGGGAGATTAGGCGGCAACTTTCCGGTATCTTCCTCGATCTGCTCAATCATACGCTCGTACACTTTGAGCGGATTGATCTCCAGATCGAGATCTTTGAGCTCAATCAGACTGTTGATTCTATCAGCAAGAGCTGTCTTGAGGAAGCTTTGACCAGGACCACGCCGCGTATATGTCGTCATCATTCGCGATACCGGGGTGTTCGCCCGTAGTAAGGAGGAATAATCTGGAGTGTTGTCAAATTGGTACGTGAGAACAGACTACATGGTGTCAGTAAATCGTGCGTAATGTAACCTGAGTGGCATGACGAGAACTGACCTGAAACATAGTGAGAAGTAAATGCTCCTCACGACTTTCGTACTGGTTTCCGTAAATGGTGAACATCACGGTTTGCAAGAGTGAGTCGATCTCAGCCATAGAGACCAGTCGACATAGATGTGCGATATGCCGGGGCTCGGATTGAAGAAGGAACATGAGGTTACCATATTTTTGAGTTTTGTCGTCATTGGGAAAGAAGCCCTCTTGCATGTCGGTAGCATCTTCGAGGCGACTGGCCACTTCATTTTGCTTAAAGAATCGTTAGCAGACGTATCAAAGTAATTCACCTCAGCCGGATGGTCAGCTCACCTCTTCAAGGGCCATGCGATTCTGAATAAGTAGAGCGATCCGAGAATCAAGATATCGCACATCCTTCTCTAGAACGAAGTTCTTCTTTGACTGTGAGGAAATCTTTGACTTGAGTTCACGAAGAGTCTTCTGGGCTGTAGCATAAGAATAGTCAGCAAGGAGATCATCGAATTTGACGTTGGTCTGTGGAGAAAAACCTTTCGCAAGCTCATCTTCTATTTGCATTTCGCCTTCATTGGCTGACATGGACATGTACAGCGCGGACATGGAATACCGCTTGGACTGACGCGCAGAGCGCGTGCCATCGTATGACGACATTGTGTTTTGACGAGACAGAGGTTGGAACGAGGATGAAGAGGCAGTCGATGCTCGCGAGGGCGTCTGCAGCATGACAGGCATGATGTCTTGCGGCTGGGGCGATTGTGACGGCGACGGTCGTGTAGTGATCGACGGCGACAATTATCTTGAAGCTGAACGGGGGGACTCGGCACGCCTCGGAGGAACCAGTACCGGTTTTTCGTTTGAGCGAAGGTGATCGACGGCACAAATGTCGGGATCGGGTTCCGGGAGGCCCCGTCGACTGCGTCGCGATCAGATAGGCGGCCGGCTCGCTCGTCGTCGACAGTCGTCAGACGGAGAGCGAGGGACGGTAGAGGGGGTCAGGCAGCCTGGCGTGTACCAATCTGATGATTCGAAATCATTTATCTCGTGCGACTTAGCAGCCGTGAGCGCGGCGACAGTGATCGGATAAGAGGGCGGTTTGCTGGCCGATGTCGAGGAAGCGTGCTCGCCGGGGTGTATGCTAATGACAGGCGCAAAATGAGGCAAGGGATGTCGGAAAGCCACAGCATGCGACGCTGTCAAACCAGGAACGATTCGAGACGCAGGGACGAAGGATCGAGGTAGACGAACGAGTTGCACGAGGGGTTGCGTCGAAGGTTGATGAGGCCGCACAGCGTGAAAAGCGAAGGCGACGGAATGAGCCGAAAGAAGATGGGAACAGGCGAAAGGGTATGTTGAAGCGAGACGAGGCGAGGCGAGGCAAGACGAAATCAATCCGGCTCTGAGGATGGATGCGCGGAGGGCGGAGGGGCGAAATGAGGGCGTCAGGCTGGTCAGGGAAGAATCATCCAAAGTCGTTCTCTATTCTGGCGTTGGCGTTGGACCCTGCAGAGCTGTGATGAACTTGGGAGGAGAAAGCGTGACAGTTAATATCTGCCCCCCTGTTTACCTGGAACAGGTGTGGGAATTCAAGGGCGGACTCCAACGAGGCCGAGCGCAAGCCTCGCAAACACGCGGCTTGATGTCGGATTGTGAGAAGGCGCGGAGGCGTGAAGGCCAACAGGTTGCAAGGCAGAAACTGCAGAAGGACAAATGGATCGGCCGGCGAAAAGCACGCAGCCACGGCGGTTACCAAAGAGTGATGACAGTTCTGGGAGGAGGAGGACGAGGAGGAGGGGAGAGAAGCGTCTCGGCAGGTCAAAGGAGGTAGACAGACTGAGAGTACGGAGTAGCGCGTAGGAGCCAGAATGTGTGTTGGGAGAGTGGGCTGGTGGGTATCATGATTAAACTCAGGTACTCTTGAGGAAAGGTATAGGATACTACTGCATCGCGTGACAAACATGCTTGACAGGTGACCGTTGAGAGGTCTCTGGGACCTCTGCACGAATCATAGCAATTTCTGGCTCGCTGCACCCAGGATATTTCATGGCAGAGTGGTACAAATCGACACTGGGCCAGGTCGCGAAACGCGGGCGTGGAGCTAGGTATTGTCATAGTACCTCTCTCAATCGACAGGCCAGGCGTCGACCAGCAAGTCGGGCCGGCACGCACAGAGAGAAACACGGACGTTTTCCTACGAGGGCACAAAGCACGAGGACACAAAGCAAAGGACACTGGTAGTTGGCTGCAAAAGGCCATGTGCGGCGAATGAGAGATTCGACAGAACAAGGCATCGCCGGGACCCACGGCACGGGCGTCTCAGACTTCGGCTTCTAGGAGGAGGAAGAGAAGGAGGAGGAGGGAACTTCTGGAGCATCCGAGGGGCAGAAAGGGATTGGATGGATTCAATTGCCTCGTGGGCAGGGGCAGGGGAGAAAAAGGGAAAACGGTGGATCTTGGCGGTGCCCAAGGCCTGCATGGAGGAAGGATCAGGAAGTCACAGACGGGAGGTATCTAAGGTACGTTCCCAGGTACTGTAGGCCTACGGTACTGTACCCTCGCTGCCACGCCCACGCCAAAGGTACTTATCAGCACACACAGGTAGCTGGGAAGGAGCGCACCCACTTCGTCATCGAGCACCCGCAACGGCAAGGTACCGGGTCCTGGCGGGGTGGAAGAGGAGGGGGGCCTCGAGTCAGAGCCAGGTCCACCATCCAAGCAGGAACAAAGTCTTGTCCCTTGGGGCATCTTGGGGGTCCGGCGACGGTCGACGGCGCCAGGCACCGGTGCGCCCTTGTTCCACCTTGCAGTAGGTACTTAGGTAGGTACCTACAGCAGAGAGAGCGGTCGGACAGTACTTGCTAAGTTGTCAGTTTCCGTGCCTCAAGTTACTGTAGCTCTACTCGGTTCAGACAAGCCTGAAAACATCAGCACAGCAACTCGTATAGACAAAAAGGCATGAACGTATTCATGATTAACGGCAACGCTGACCCACGCATTCCAACGACACCACACGTCGGAAACACACAGGATATCCCAGTGGCAACCAAAGTGGCTCGCCCCTAATGTGCCGCCAAACCCTCCAAGACGCACTCGTGTCTCGGATCTACTGGTACTTTGATGTACGTGCCTATATACCTGCGTGTGTGGAGGGTGGGTCAGCGACGGTGCCCTGCTTGCCTGCCAGCCTGCTTCAGGTACTCGCTGTAGGTGCGTGAGAGCCGACGTGCCGCAAGTCACTTCGATTTCCAATTTGATGGCGCCCTTGACGTGTGCTTGGTGGGGAACGTACAGTACGCAGAGCCCAAAACCTCACGTCAATTCATCCAACACCAACGACCAGCAGTCGCACGCCATTCTGCCAGATGTCCGCAACTACTTTGTACAGTCAGTTATCCCAAAGTGACCGCACTCGTGCTCGCCCTCACCGCATGTTCCATGCTTTCCCCAGCGAATCAACTGCTATCTTTTCGCCCTTGTCTCCCTGACAGGCACTATGCCTCTCTCTCTCGTCCCGTTCGCTGCCACTCGACAAGGGCGAGACTTGCTGACCCAGACACGCAGCGAGGAGTCTGTGCTGAGCGCCAGGTGGGTGTGCGTCCACGGAGCTCAGCCCAGTCTCCTGGTGCCTAACCACTGCAACAACTGTAAGTGAGGCACAGCGTCGAAGCTTCCTGCGTGTGGACCAGCACGCGATGGTAGGCCGGCAATTGCAGACCTGCACGAAGCAAAGAGCTTCACATACTGAGCGCAGGGCATTGGTTGAGTCCCAGACTTCAAATGCCAAACGCGGACTGGCTCGGTAGCAAGAGACGCGCGTGCGGTGCCACGCGAGGCATGCATGATGCAGCGAAGTCGACGTCTCGACAGGTCTCGCAGCTCGAAGCGGAACTGGCCATTGAGAGTGCCGTCAGTACAGTACATTTCATGGGACACTATGCAATGACCATGTTCCATGTCGCCCGCTCCTGTCGTGGTGGCCCTGCTCTCCATCGTAGAGCAACTACGAATATTCAAAGTCGGTTGCAACCTGTCTTTTCTCAGTTCCACTCTGGAGATCAGTTACTATACCACAAGCTACTCTCTGCTACGGCCTTTCCCAAGTCCTCATCGAGCGTGTCGCTGTTAGGAGAGGCTGGCGGCTTACAAGGCTGTCTTACACCGAGAGAATGCCGCCATGAGTCCTCGGAACCGAGATGGCGTAGACGGTGACATTCGCGGAGAATGTCAAGTTGGCTTGTCCCTGATCGTCATCAGCTTATTTCTCGGGACTTCGGATTGCTGTCTATCCCCGGCGCAACACTTGCTGCAGCTCAGGGTTGCTGGAGCTCGGCCCTCTCCGCTCCAAGGGACTGCCGTTGACAATGTGACAAGACAGCTCGCCTCACGACTAGAGCGGGGGTTGCATGCTCCGTCGGACACATCAAATATCCAAAAGATGCCGTGAAATCGTTCATCGGCCCCACCATGGCTTTCGACGTTGCATGCATCGCAGTGGCTTACTGTACGAATATGTGTGCTTGCTGCATGTCTTTACGGGCCGGATACCACCTCGATGAGGTATGTACGAATATGCGAATTGGAATCAACGCGTTCACGACGTTCAATATCTACTGCAGCCGTGTGACGCTCAGCAAGCGGCGCACAGGAACCGCCGCAAGAACCTTTCCGAAGAGCAAAGAGCTGCGGTGCATAATGCACTTCGTACAGTAAGTTGCATGCATGCGAAATACGATGAACTGGAAATGAGTCGGCTCTCCACTGCGCGTCGTTTGACGTCAGCCATCCATCATCTCGTCTCGACTTTCCTTTGCGCAGGTTTGCCGAGATTGTGCCATCAAATTACGATTGCTGCCTCCTGATCCTGGACCAGCGCTTCATCCGAGCTGCAGTGGCTGGGGGATTACTGTCTGTACTTCCCAGGCGAGATACTCGGTGGCAGGCATGGGTGGGCGATGGAGTCTCGTGCCTTGACGGTGCGGCCGTAGGTTGGCTCGACTATCGATCAACTCATCAGCCGTGATGCAGATTCTTTGCCCGACGATCCTCTTTGACAAGCAGGAAGACCCACTCAATCTGGGTTATTCGAGGGACTCCAAGCTTATCCTCAGATCTGTCTACCTAAGCAGCACACATGTGTCAAGATGTGTTCGAAGCGATAGCAAAACGAATGGGTGCATTTTCACTTGCGTACGGAGTGCAGGCCTTAAGGTAACACCAGTAAGCCTTGCCGTGTGCAAAATGACAAGAGACAATAGTCTTTGCGCTTGCGGTAAAAATAGACACATGAAGTCCTTGTCTCCGTCTCTAACCGTGCCTCGTGGCTGACGTCTTCTTTTCAGCCCACCGCAACTTCCTTTTCTCTAACCCTGTCACGGAGTATCAAGTCGGGACCGGCAGCTCGGGACGGCAGCGGCATTCGGCAGCCGGACCGCCAAGCCCCATAGTCCCGTTTAACTTACTGTACATTCCGTCCCCCATCAGGCCTGGTTTTATGTCACTTCCCCTCTGTCACATTCAGCTCTCCTCCGCCCCATCAGCTCATTGCTTCTTCCTCTTCTTCATCTTCTTCCCGGCCTTCACCGGTCGTCCGGCGGGATCATTGCGAGGAGACGAGCGAAGAGAGCAGAGAGACTGGCGGGCAGTGTCAGCCGTTGCCATGTTTCATTAGCCAGCGCCCTGGACTGCGCGCCTTCAGAGCCGAGCCTTTTCGGTTCCTTTTTCCCTGCCTCGGCCGACGGGGCTCCCGCTCATCACGCGCTCGCGTCGCTTGTGACCGTGCGGCCGTCACGATGCTCTCTCGCACTACTATTCTGTCTCTTGTACTTTCGATAGGAGATCTCAGTTACCACGGTCTCGGCTCTCGACGAAAAAGCAAGAGCACGGAGTCCCATCGGCCACGCACAGGCTCGACCGCGCCTTGACCCGCCGCCAGCTGACGAGGCTCGAGGCTGACCTTGGCCTCTAAACTCTATTGTCAATACAGGAAATTGTCAACCTGATGGACCAATCTCGCTTGTTTCTCAACCTTTGGACGCCACGAGGTGCCTCAATTCGGTCGCTGAATCTGTCAAGCGAAGTCCCGTATTATAACGCCACTTGCTGCCTCAAGCAGCGATTCTTGGGCGAGACCCAAACACCCCATCTCGATCTGGAATGGCTTCACAGTCTGTTCGCTTCGCCTGCACGTCGCGGCGAGCAGAGAACAATAGGCATACATATGTCGGTTCCAAGATCCACCGAGGCTCTTGCCGCAAGGCCTCCCGATGGTGGTCGACTTTCAGGGTCCTGCGGATCAGGGCCAGTGACAAGTTAACCTTTGACGCCATTGACTACTGGTGCGCTTTTAGCGCCTGGTGCCTTATGCGGATTTGCAGGTCCTATTGTGAAATCACACCTTTTAGTGTGTCAAAGAGCATACACTTCTTGCCCTATCAGCCTATGAGGCAAGATGCCGCGTCCGGCCTGGTGAATCTTGGCCAAATGACTATCGGTCTCTGATACAAACTCCAAGCGGGGACTTCTCGGTTGGTTGTGTTGGTTGTGTTGCTCCCAGTTTTCAGATAACGCTTGTTGTTTCTAGAATCATTCAGGGCAGCCATTTCCTTCAACTGCCAACAGTTCTAGTTTATGGCGTGGAAGGCCAACGCCCGCCTTGTTGTGTTCCGCGTGGTTACCCGCGGTCGCAATTCGAAACCACCCACACTCGCCCGGGTTCTTTGCATCCTTTAGTCCGTTACGATAAGTCTATGCGACTGTGAATCGCGAATGCCCGTTTTTCCCCGATATAGCAAACCTTCGATGGACGATCAGTGCGTGTTCTGCGTCCGCCGTCCCTAGTATCGGCACACGGCCGCGCCAACGTCATCAATTGCCGGGATGCGCCGCCAAGCGTTACTGCGCGTCTGCACGGCCGTTGCAATTATTGCGCGTACACTAGGCGCAGCCTCGACGGTCGGTCGTCTCAGGTAACGCTGGCTTCGAGTCCCACTTGCCTTCTCGAAGTCGAAGTCTCGTCGATTGTGGTTGTTCAGTGTGACGTTACCAGTCATAACATGTGTGCTTGCGCGTCGAATTCTCTGGGCCAGAGCCGGATAGCGTTCGCGATGACATGTCAAACTTATTCGCGACCTTGGACGTAACATAACGTAACAGCGGCTATTGATGAGATGATAAAGATGCTTCTTTGGTCATTAAAGGGGGGTATCTAGACTCTCGATTACACACCCACGTCCGACATGGTCATCAAGCGTTAAGGCCCCCTGGATCTGATCGTTTTCCATGGTGAGGATGAAGCACACATGATTGTTCAGACCAGACGTTGTTTACCCAATAGAGCCACACAGGCGACCCCGTACGAGGAAGATCGCCACTGCGCATCGCGATCCTTGTCGCCATGCTTGGAATGATCACCGCGGTCGCCACTAGATTTCCGGTGATGCAGGTGATTGCGGTCGCCGGGCTGCCGATCAGGTTGCAGCCGACGAGCAGCAAACGAAGGTAGTGGGGGCTTCCGGCTGGACTGTCCCAAGAGAGAATAGATAGCTTCACCGACGTTGGCTGCCAGGATGCGAGGTGAATGGTAGCGCAAGCGTCGACGACTCGTTTGACTTATATCTTCCGTAACGCCCATGTGCTCTGAGTAGCAGACATACATACATCATCTTGCAAGCCTTCATTGGGCAGTTCATGGAGTGCAACTTTTGTGATGATCTAGGCTGCGAACCATCTCCGAACAGGTAGATCATCTTTTGATTGTCTAAGCACGACAAGTCTGGAGTCCTTGTCCAGTTGCCTCGTTCTCCGTTGACAGATCTGGGCTGTCGCGAGTTCTTGGTATGAAAGCCAAGATGAGGCTCTCCTGTCAGCGTCCTGACAGCCCTCAGCTTTCCGGGACAGCGGCTTGTCTGAGACGTTGATGTCTGGAGATACGGTCTCAGTCCATGACTAGATCTATAAACCCTACAGCTTGGTGAACACGTAGAGCATGGTCGAATATCTAGTTGCTTTTTGTAAAGCACAGCTTTGCATTCGCATTCGTCCACTTCAGAGCGTGGCGGGTACAGTGTCAAGTCCGGCACCTTAACAATGACTAGAATTACCCTAAGAGCGATGCACTGTTGCGGCAGACTTCGAACCATATCTAGTCGACTGAACTTCACAGAAGTCTGATAGTTGCTCAGGTGAAGTCCAACATCATTTCGAGGAATGCTCTCGACTCTCTTGTTACTCACTTATATAGTAAACACATACCCTTCTGAAGTATTCGCATCGGCAATATCATTACTGGAACCATCCTGGTGGTGAATCTCGATGAGATGCATTTAATTTCGAATAATGTTCAACGCGAGACATCAGCGCAGTATTCGGCGGTTGAAGTCGAGACGTCGCCAGGAGCTGTTCCTGACTCTTGAAAGCCGCGCAACTTACTTGATCCTCCCACATATCGCAAACACTGAGAGTTGGGACCCTATAAGCACAACGACTGATTGTGTAGTAGAAAGTCACGACTGGAGTCAAAGTCGCTAGACAACCCCTTCGCCCCCATCCTCACCGTCTCCCTACATACAGACACCGACCTTACGAAATGAGTACAAGAAAGAAGCATGGCCGAGTGAACAACAATATCCCCTTTTCCGTATCTAATCACAAGGTCTATCTTCATTCATTATGCCTACAAAAAAACTGTTGTGTCTCGACTTGATTCTCGAGAGTTGGCGAGCGCCTGGGGTGACATAATTATATTTGACCATTTCCAGGGGAAGATGCTGTGGAGTCCAAGCCAACAATACGTAATTGAGGACTTTTCACTTACTATCGAAGCTATAAACTGCCAAGTTAACTAAAAATATGGATATATGTGTATTCTGATACTCTAATAGGTGACCTGAAAGCGAAATTTGCACCTCCTGAGCGAACTTTGGGGTGCTCTCTTCGTGTGATCCTAGCCGATCAAGCTATTTTGTCACCCTTTGGCGGGAGCGATGGCTTGATGTGGGGCACCAGGACCGGCCGAACATACGCGTATCACCAAGTACCCCGCGCCGCAATCGGTGACGTAACTTGCACGCCGTGTACATGCAGATACCCCTGTTGGCCCTTGAGCTTCCGCAACCTGGTCCGGGGCATCAGGGTACTTACGGGCCATGTTGCCCGGCAAAGTAATCAGCTCTGCGAGCTCCCAACTCTTCCAATTCCATTTACCTCCAACACTCCTACAACGCCCGTTCGCCCCAGGACCGTTGCCCTCGAAACGAGGCAATTCGCATCGGAACGCTTGCATCCGCCCCAAAGCCTACAATGGCATTTCGCGCCTCCCTTCGCCGCGCTGTCTTGACACGCCCCGCCGCCCGAGGCTTCCACTCGACGCCCCGAGCCTGCGTCAAGGTCGGCGAGGAGATCCCAAGCATCGACGGACTGTTCGAGCGGTCGCCCGGGAACAAGGTCGACCTGGCGGAGGAGCTGAAGAAGGGCGACGGCTACATTGTCGGAGTGCCGGGCGCCTTCAGTGGCACTTGTTCCGCCCAGCACGTTCCGTCGTACATCAACCACCCGAAGCTCAAGGAGGCGGGCCAGATCTTCGTCGTCTCCGTCAACGATCCCTTTGTGTGAGCAATCAATTACATGCCTTCGCGGTGCGCCGCAGAGGGGGAAGACCGGCATAGCTGACGCGGCGTCGACGGTCTAGCATGAAGGCTTGGGGCGAACAGCTGGACCCCGCGGGAGAGACTGGCGTGAGTTCCTCGACGAGCTCTTTCGATATAGGCGGCGCTGATTGGGGCATGTTTAGATTCGCTTCATTGCCGACCCTACTGCCGGCTTCACCAAAGCCCTGGAACTGGGCTTTGATGACGCCGCGCCCATCTTTGGTGGAACGCGCAGCAAGCGCTACGCACTCAAGATTGTAAACGGCAAGGTAACTGAAGCTCACGTTGAGCCTGACAACACTGGTGCCAATGGTCAGTCCTCGTTTGAAATCAATAACCTTTGCCAGTGGTTCAGCAGCTGACTCGCCATTGTGTTTCTAGTCTCTATGGCCGACAAGGTGCTACGGTAGATGTTGATGTGGTTGGGCCAGTTCAGTGGGCGGCGAAGCAGTCGACTTTCTCATCGGGGTAGAATCCATGAACTATTTCGACATGCATGATGGCGGGATTTAGGCGCCCATTAGCATCGATGTGTGTCGTTGAGTTATTGGCAAAAAGTGGCGGGCGAGAAACAGGCCACCTGCCATACTTCGTACACTTAGCTCTAAACACCACGTGTCGACTTACTAAACACCAATGGAGGGTTTGATGAGTAGTTGTATCTGAGCACGTTGACTGTATGAACTTTTCAAAGCGTTCATTTCCTACAGCATGCACGACATGATTACAGCACGTGCCAAACCACTCTGGAAATGTGCTAGCTGTAGGGTAAGAATGTCATTAATGATGCGTATCAGAACAATTTTGCCTAATTAGCGCCCCATGGCCGAAAATGGTCCGAAATGGCTTACATAACAAACATTTCAGGAGAACGGATTGCAGTGTCCGCCTTCGTCATGGGTTAAAAGTAGCGGTACTTTGACTTGTCTGAATCAGCCGCCGGCTGGCCCTGAGACCATGACGGATCCGAGAGTCGACTTCCATCGATTCCGTCTCTTCGTCTCCTGACCCAGCGAACCAGCCAGGCAACCGCGTGCGTCTGACTCCGCTTTTCTACGCTTCACGCTCCTGTTCAACACTCAGAGCACCTGCAGGGTCTCTCAAGCTGTTGCTCTCACTCTTCACAACCGTCAAACTTCGCCTCGTCTATTCTACCAAGCCCCTCCTCCCCTTTGGCGGCCCGCCATCACCACTCACCTCGTCCTCACGTTCACCAGTTGCCGCCTCCAGCTCATCGGCGCCCAACTTCTCCCCAAGGGCCTCCCTCGCCGTGCCCTCGCTGAACCGCCACCATTCCCCCTCTGACAAGAAAGCGAAAGGCTGCTGAGGCGACGCTCGGCCTGCTAACAAGGGACGACACTCCCAACAAAAGGCTCGTCGCCTCAGCAGCCTCAGCCGCCCCTCCTACGCCAGTCACCACCGGTATGGATTCAGAGGAGGAATACATGTCTACCATGTCAACCGACGACGAGATCATGCAGGAGTATAGTGGTGATGAGATGTCGGCTGGTGAAGGTACCAATCATCCCCTCTCCAAACCCCATTCAGCGTTTCTGTTGCCACTCGCTAACTTTCGATGTTCTTCAAGAATTCGATGACGAAGATTTCGAGGAACCAGACCCCGACTTTGGTCTGTCTTCCAAGGATCTAGACAGGACGAAACGCCAAGCCCATGTCATACCCTTCAAGGTCTTCCAGCCGGCCGATGTTCAGCGTCAGCAAGACGACATGATTAACGAAGTCAATATGATCTTGGACATGAGCAAAGAAGATGCTGCCATTCTGTTGCGTCACTTTCGTTGGAACAAGGAACGTCTGCTCGAAGACTATATGGACCGACCCGAGCAAGTACTTGAGGCAGCTGGACTGAGTAACAACTCGTCTGCCGTGACCAAACTCCAGGTGATTCCCGGCTTCGTTTGCGATATCTGCTGTGAGGACGAGGAAGGCCTGGAATCTTTTGCCATGAAATGCGGCCACAGATTTTGTGTCGACTGCTACCGCCACTATTTGACTCAGAAGATTAAAGGCGAAGGCGAGGCTGCTCGGATCCAGTGTCCATCCGACGGTTGTGGTCGTATACTCGATTCGAGATCCCTAGACCTCCTCGTCACCCCGGATTTAACCGGTCGCTACCACGACCTACTTAACCGTACTTATGTCGAGGATAAGGACATTTTCAAATGGTGTCCTGCACCCGACTGTCCGAACGTCATCGAATGTGCAGTCAAGCGTAAGGACCTTGACCGAATCGTTCCGACCGTTGAGTGTCAGTGCAGCTATCGCTTCTGCTTTGGCTGCCCTAATCCCGATCATCAACCAGCTCCGTGCGACCTCGTCAAGAGATGGCTCAAGAAATGCGCCGACGATTCCGAAACGGCAAACTGGATATCGGCCAACACCAAGGAGTGTCCAAAGTGCAGCTCCACTATAGAGAAGAATGGCGGCTGTAACCACATGACGTGCCGCAAGTGCAAGTACGAGTTTTGTTGGATGTGCATGGGGCTCTGGTCGGAGCACGGCACCAGCTGGTACAATTGCAACCGGTATGAGGAAAAGAGCGGCGCCGAAGCACGAGACGCGCAGGCAAAGTCACGAACATCCCTGGAGCGCTATCTTCATTATTACAATCGATATGCGAACCACGAACAGTCTGCAAAACTTGATAAGGACATTGCGCAGAAGACAGAGAAGAAGATGGTGCAGTTGCAGACCACATCGGGCATGTCCTGGATTGAAGTCCAATACCTGAATTCGGCGTCGCAAGCCCTGCAGACCTGTCGCCAGACGCTCAAGTGGACTTATGCCTTTGCCTTCTATCTTGCGAGGAACAACCTTACCGAGATTTTTGAGGATAATCAAAAGGACCTGGAAATGGCGGTTGAAAACCTGTCAGAAATGTTCGAGAAGTCGATCCAGGAGTTGGCGGATCCCAAACTCAAGGTGGACATAATGGACAAGACGTCTTACTGCAATAAGCGTCGTGTCATCCTGCTCGAGGACACGGCCGACAACCTCGCCAAATGTAAGCGGAAACCGTTGCATACCCGTCGCGCAGCCAGGTGCCTGAACTAACTTGGAAACGCCGCAGCTAAATGGACCTTTAATGCCGACTTGACAGCCGCCACAGCGGCCCGCCGCTGACGGCACACAGGATTAAACCACAACGCGAGGCGTTTCCGTTGAGCGGGACGGCCGTTTCTTTTGCACTACCGGGCGACGTCACTATAGACTGAGACTGTGTTCCCATTGACGACATGACGACTCGCACACGAAGCGGTCTGGCGCATCGACACGGCGCCTTTGGCTTCTCTGGCGTTGAAAGCGGGGTTTGGGTTGTGCTTGAGCGGTCTGGGTATTATTTTGTTTCCCTTATACGATAGGATTTTTTCTTACTTCGCTGGTGCCGCTCCGCATGCATCTAAGCTTCGCCATGGTTCTTATCATTGGCCTCTCCGTCTCCTCCTCTGCCTGATCCTGTCCCATTGAGATTTGCTCTTCTGCATCGGTTTAGCGTTTTGTATCTTTGATGCGGCGCTGTTGCATTGCATGGACGGGGCCGAGTCGCATACATAGACGGGCCGCAGCGGCCCTCGCCTGCACATTCAAGACCTTTTGGCTCGGGGCGGCCCTCACCGAGTCGGGTGTTTGTGGCTTGGCGCGCTGGGAGCAGGCGGAGGAGGGCCGCCAGGACGACGGGTTTTTACAGAGAGCGTGTTGTCAGGAATCAAGCAGTATATTCCGTAGACCAGGACAATGCACACCGAAGCAAAAATTCATTATCGAAGCGTTTCTTTCGCTTTGGAGCAGACGCTTCAAGACTCGAGAGTTTTGTATTGTTTGGAGGAAATGCTGACAATGATGTACGCCCGCTGAAACACGCGCCTGGATCGCCGAGCGCCGAGCTCTCTAATTTTCATGTCCAGTTTTTTTCGCCTGATTTGATACTTTGTAGTGCTGTCCCTCTATGCTCACCATGTTGGAAACTCGGCGAGCGTCGCGGATTAAAAAAAAAAATGGAATAATAACACCATCGGGCAGCCAATGCCACGAGCGATAGCACACCCACGCAACCAAAGACTCCTTTCCCAGTGATCCGGGACTGCGCCAAAAACAAACCGATCTCGACATGCGTTTAATATATATGTACACAAAATTCCTTGACCAAAAGAAAAAAAAAAGGGGGAGGGAATCCACCACGCAATGCACAGTCGTAATACATGTCGGCTATTACTCCATGTAGGTAATAACAAGTTGGGAAAAGGGGGGGGGGGAGCGATGCTGGTATGATGAGCAATAACGGGGCAAGGTTACGAAACCTTCCGTCTATACGTACGCGAACCTGGACAAGTTAAGCTTGGTCGTTGGCATCTCGAGCTCGTCGTCCGAGCCGTCCTCTTCTGCGTCGCTCTCGGGAATGATTTGATCCTCACTGCCGTGCGGCCCATTGAGCGCCTCGACCTCCTTCAGGTCAACCTTGGGAAGCGGCACAAAGGCCGGATTCACGGGCAGACCCTTGCCAAAGGCTTGCGCGACGCCTGTTCGCCGGGGCTTGGGGAGCCTCGGAGAGAGGGCCGAGTTGGTCGCCCTGGCTCCGAGGCGTTGGAGGGGCGTGGGCCTGGACTTGGCCGTCGAGGGAGCCGTCGATGCCGTCGAAGCACTGCTGAAGACCGAGGATCGGCACGAGACGGAAGACGCGGGAGTTTCTGAGGGGCCTAACGAAGACGAGAGGAACCTGTCCAGCGAAGGGCGTAGAGGTGTCTCTAATGGCGTGGATGAATCGCGGAATCTCGAGGACCGACGCGAGACGGGAGAAGCGGTAGTCTCGGAGGAACGGAAAGTAGACAACTTGAACTTCTCCAACGAAGGGCGCACATGCGCCTCCGAGGACTGTGAGTCTGGCCCTTCTGCATCGACAGGTAAAGGACGCTGTTTTTGCGAGTGTGTGCCAGCGTCGCTCTCGTGTCCTTTCTTCGGGCTTTCATCACGGAAAATGGCAATCGACTTTTCCCGCTTGCTGGAGGATTTCCAGCCGTCAAAGTCGGGCAATTCGCTCATCACGTCTTCAATCGAGTTATCCGACAGCAGATAGGCCTCGCTTTTAGCACGTTTCGGGCTCAGTCGGGAAGGGGGGAAGAATTTGCTGTTCTCGGACGATTTGACCTCGCGCGACTCGCCGCAAAGGCGAGCCTTCTTTGGTGGCCGGAAGGGATGCCTGGCTTGATGCGTAGGCAACGGCTCGTTAACCTCTGCCAAAGCCTCCTGCGCAGGCATCTGTCTACCTGAAGGCGATGGCCCTGCCCTTGCGGTTGGTTGAGCTCGCTGCTGATCTTCCTCGGGTAGGTAGGGCCGGGGTAATGGAAAGATACGTGCCACTGATCCTCCCTGGGTAATGCGTGCAACCCTCTGGGCGTCGACGGCGAAGCAATTGGCGTCCATTTCGCCCATTGGGATCCTATTGAATCCCTTGAACATGGACTTGATGGGTTTCGGCGCCGTCTGAGAAAGCCTCCGCTTAGACGGAGAGAGCGGGATCTGAATGGGAATCTTGGTGATTGGGTTTACGTTACCCAATGCTACTGCTCGTGCTAGCCTTGGTTCGACGTGGGCGCCGAGAAAAGGCATCTCGTCGGCACTCTTGGACCCGTCGAGGTCTGTGAGATGTACTAAGCACTTTTGCTTTGGACAAAAGACCCAGTGATGCAAAAAGGTGAGCTCTGCGTTATAGAAATTTGCAAGATAATTCTTCGGGACCGAAACGCCTCTCCACTGTGTCCTTTGCACAATACGCTCCGGCGTCTTGTGCTGGATGAGGAGGCGATTAGCAGTTTTGACGCCAATGGAATACAAGTTATCGAGATAATCACATCCGCCCAAGATGCACATGCGTCGGAAATCGGCGTCGGTAAAGCCAGCCAGGGACAGGTCGGTGCATTTCGTGAAATCACATCTTCTAATCTCGATGCAGGTACCCTGGTCGTCCATCTTTGTGAAAAGTCTTTTGGCGCCAAACACGAGGAGATCTGAGTCGTCTGAGATGATGCCTCCAATGTGGCCATGACGCTCTAGGTATACAAGCTGCGCATCTGCTTCGTACGGAGCGACGACATATGGGATTTTGCGTTCCTTGAGGCGTTGAATGAGAGTGCTCGCCATCTCTGGTGTGACGTCGATGCATTTTCTGAATTCTTGCGTGGCTTTGTCACGCTGACCGGCCTCGAGGAATTCATATCCCTTCTTCTTGATCTCCTCGCGTCTCTTGGCTCGTGAATCCTCTGTACCGGCTTTGCTAGGCAGGAAATCGCCATCGAAAACCATGTACGGGGTGACGCCCAGACCCTGAAGCGTGTCGACGCGACGCAAAGCCGCGTTGACATAACTGAGTAGAGCATGGTGAGATACAGAAGCTCTTGCAAAGTTCATCAACCGGGGCACTCACGCTGAGGTAGGTTTACCGGTGGTAAGCTCAAGGGCGCAGCCATAAGCCGCTCGATGAAGCCATCCGTACGCGTCCACCCCGAGTGTCTCGCCTCGCAGGGCCCTTAATTCAGTGGGACGCTGAATGGACTTGAGAAGCGGTAGTAATCCTTGGCGGCATGTTAGCTCAGAGACCGAGAAAGGTGAGGCTGAAGGAGAGTAGGAGATGGACTGGCGTACCGTTAATGCCCATCTCCAAGTTTGATGCCCAGCGGGCGATTCACTGGGAGGAGTTTGGGTTTGCGGATAATTGATGACCAGCCTGCGGGCAAAGGCCGCGCGCACCGAGTCCTGTAGCTCTCATCCACGAGGGCACCGGGGAGCTTCCGACGCGATGGGAGAAAGTTTGTTGACGCGATCAAGGCGTCTTGCTTAGCCTGGGGGCGTGCGGATGTCACGGTAGAACAATAGTCGAACAGCGCAGTCTCGAGCAAGTCGAGAGTAGAGAAGACTGCAGAATAGCAGCGGAAGCGATGAAGCAGCAATTCGGATCGTAGGCGACTTTGGACGAGCTTGGAAAGGGACGCGAGCTGTGAGAGCAAGGACGGATGCAAGACGAAAAGAAGAGACCAGAGCGGGTGCTTGCAGACAGACCGTCGACGCTTGTGCTGGCTGCCGTAGTCGCGTCGAGCTCGAGGGGAAAGAGAGAACGAAGTACAGGTACCGTGGCTGAATGAGCTGGAACACCTCTGCAGCCAGGCGCGAGATACCCCTGATGGCGCTTGTAACGAGATTCCGGGTTCGCCGTGGGTTAGCGCGCCTTTGGACGTGGAGCGCGTGAAGGTGGAAGTAGTGGTACAATCCCGGCTGATGCTGCAGTCCAGCTGCAATCAATCAACATGAATGATACGATGCCGGTCGAGACGATGCTTTATGCTTGACGGAGGCCTACTTCGGTCACGTAACTTGAGTCACCAACCTGAATCTAGATGTATGTTCCGAATGAACGTAACGAATGTTCGAGGTTGGATGAAGAGGCACGCGATGGATGCAGTGGAAATGCACCCTCAAAAAGCGCGTTAATTGAGGAAGAACAGGGTCCACGTCGCGTCTAGGGGAACGTTGTAGGGCAGATTTAGCGGCTAGTGGCGCGGGATCGCATTCCCCCAGCAACCAGCGACGAACTGGGGCCAGCCAACGTCATGCCAGTGGATTATGACTGACCAGTCTAACTCTCTCTATTCGAACTTTGATCAGACTTGAAAACGACAGAATATCTGCATCCACGTTGACGGAATATCTCATCGCGTTGTGGTAGGAGCAAAGAGCAACGCTACAATTAGTGAATTCATTGAAGAAAAATGAGCAAAAGTATGAGTCTCGCCGTGGAACAGATAAGTTATACAGACATTCAGGGACCAGTCGTCATGCTCGTTGATTCATGTGGAGTTTTGCAACATTGAATTGTCAAGGAGACAAAGGGTCGGGTACCACTTTAATCAACCACCCCCACCTTGCGCCTCTGCACACTGCAATACTGCACACTGCCTCGGGACTCGGCCCCATCTCGCAACTTCCATATTGGCGTGACGTACGACGAAGTACTTCGTAACCGCTTGGCACACTTCGCCGACCATCTTCCTGCATCTTTCCCACTCCCTACCTATGTCTCCTACCTTCCATCATCATGGCCAGCTTTTTGCGCAGCAAGCAAGCCGGCATCCAAAAGGACTTGTCCGGCAGCATCCGCCCGGAGCTCTTTACCCCAGACGAACAGGCCCGTTATGGCATCAACTCGCAGATAAGGTGAGCGAAAAGACGCCCTTGTTATGTTGTCATACTGTAAAGTCACGATGCTGACTAGTTGCCACACAAGCTGTCTCGCCTACGACCCAGTGCAGTCTCTGCTTGCCATAGGAACCAGCGAGAGCAAGTTTGGCCCCGGAAAGATCTACATCTTTGGCCAACGCCGCGTCCACAAGGTCATTGAGCCCCCTCGGCCCACGTCCTTTCAGACACTTCGATTCAGCGCAAATCGCCTTGTCAGCCTCGACCGCAAGAATGAGCTTGGCGTCTGGGACCTTGACTCTGGTAGTCGCGTCGCCGCTCAGGTAGTTGCTGGTCATGTTGTCGCCCTCGAGATGGATCCCATGCTCGACTGGGCCTTTCTCGGCCTCCAGAACGGTGACGTCCTGGCCTACGACCTGGATCGGAGCAGCCTTGCCCGCGCCTTTCGCTTGCCCAACTTCTGGCGCGAGCGCGACCCAAATGCCCGCGCAGCCACCCTCTTGTCCCTGTTTATGCATCCGCGTGACGTCGGCAAAATGCTAATCGCCTACTCTCACGGCGCCGTCGTCTACTCCTTCAAGCAGAATCGTCCCGTCCACTTCCTCGAGTACGTCCTGCCTTCAGGTGCGCCCGGCGGATGTAGTGTTGGCGTCGATACCGTCCGCAAGCCGCGGCTGACACACGCCGTCTGGCACCCCTCGGGTACCTTCCTCGTCACAGCGCATGACGATGGAAGCCTGGTCATGTGGGATCCCAAAGAGGAAAAGGTCATCACGGCGAGGACGCTCAGCAATCGTGCCATCGACCAGCCCGCGCCCAACTCAGCTCATCAGATCCATACCGAGCCCTACACCAGGATCGCGTGGTGCTGTAAGGAGAACTGCGATGACACGGGCTTGCTTGTCTCCGGAGGCCAAGGCGCCGATGCTTCACCCAAGAGCTTGACATTCATTGAGCTTGGTTTGACGCCCATGTACGCCACGTCTTCGTGGCAAGTCTTGGCCGATTACTTTGGCGGTAAAAGACAAATAGAATTGCCATTGCCTCATGGCGCCCAGGTCGTCGACTTTATTACCATCCCCCGCGCCTCTCCACATCACGCCGGAGCGCAAGATCCCATCGCAGTCCTAAGTTTGCTATCGTCCGGCGAGCTGCTAACCATGAGTTTTCCCTCCGGCTATCCTATCAGCCCTACGAACCAGCTCCATCCCTCCACGTTTTTCGTTCATCCGTTCATCACCAAGGTCAATGTATCATGTCTTGAGCGACCCCGCTGGCTCAGCATGATGGAGAAGCGGGACCAAGGAGAGCCGCTTCTCAAAGGCGGAGCTGAGGGTCCGAGGCCGCGTAAGAGATTCGAAGAGCGGACTATCATACAGGCCGCTCACGCCGATGGCACGATTCGCATTTGGGACTCGGGCCATGACGATGATATCGAGAATGGCCAAGTCTTACAAGTCGACATGGCGCGCGCGCTGGATCGCTACGAAGACGTCGAAATCACCGCCATGAGCATGGCAAGTAACACGGGGGAGTTTGTGGTAGGGACCAAGACGGGTGAGGCGGTTGTTTTCCGATGGGGTATCAATCGATCCTACGGACGCGATCAGCCGCAGCAGCTCGACCCGAATCCCAAGGGCTTGACCGACATAAGCTCTCGCGCAGAAATATCGCTAAAGGAGGGATTGCAGCCCTTTGTTTTATATGAGATGATGCAGGGTCCCGTAACTGCAATACAAGTCTCGAACGTGGGCTTCGTGGCGATTGGGTCTGAACTGGGTTTCCTGACCATTCTAGATCTGCGTGGGCCGCGCATCGTCTACCAGGCCGCCATGACGGAGTTCGCGAAGCAAGAGAAGCGCAGTTCGTTCCTCAAAAGCCACCATCATTCGAGCAGTCCAGAGAAGGAGTGGCCCGTCGTCATAGAGTTTGGCATCATGACGCTCGACGAGGACAAGTACTCGAGCATCTGCTGCTTCGTGGGCACGAATCTCGGCAAGGTCATCACTTTCAAGCTTCTCCCAGCCAGTGATGGGTCGTACTCGGCACAACCTGCTGGTGTGCTTGCGCTCGATAGCAAAATCATTTCTTTGTCTCCCATAGAGGCCGATACAGGCAGACCAGCGCTGGCCACTGGAGCCATCGTGGCAGGGCTGCGCGAGGGGCGACAAATAAACGGCGTTCTGGTCGCAGGTGAGTTGCCACAACAGGACCGGTAGCCTTTGTTCTCACTAACGTACAACAGTTACGCAGACTGGCATACGAGTGTTCAAGCCGGCGAGCTCCAAGGGTGCCTCCAAAGAGTTCGACGATATTCTTTGCGACGCAGCATGCGTTGCGGAGCTGGAGCTTCAAGGCTTTGCTATTGTCGGACTCTTTGGGGACCGGACTGCTCGCGCCTTCTCGATTCCAGCGCTCAAAGAGGTTGGAAAGGCTAGCCTCACTCAGCTTGACGCGAGTCGTGGGACGTCAGCTGTAGTCACGCAGACGGGCGACATTTTTGCCTGGACCGGACCGAGTGAGCTGGCGTTGATACATGTCTGGGGCATAGGCAAGCCGCTGCAGCAGTCGCCAGATACAATGATCAACCAAGAGCTCGTCTGTCCGCCACGGCCAACAATTTCCAACTTGCAGTGGATTTCGGGCACGCAATATGTATCGCCACTGGATCTGGATCTCCTAGTTGGCGGTCCAGATCGGCCACCAAGCAAGCGGATGCTGGAAGCGGCGGCGGCCGAGCAGCGAGCAGCAAGGGGTGTGGCAGGGCCTGCTGGAGCCGCTGCTGTCGGCGCCGCAGCAGCAAGTCAGGAAAGCTGGGGCCAATACCTTACTCGCCAGCTCAACGAGAGGACAGAGAAGCTCAACCTGATGGGAGACGGTATGGACAATCTGCAGCAGCAGAGCCAGGGTTGGGCCGACGATGTGAACAAGTATATGAACAAGCAGAAACGAAATATGGTGATGGGGAGTCTGAAGAGCAAGTTCTTCTGATGACGGATGGAGTGCTATTTTGGAGAGCGGATACCAATGAATGACTTTTCACGTTCGATGCGTTTGCATACCTGGATCGATATCGGTGGATTGCCAAGGTGTGAGTGAATTATGTCCAGCCGGTGCTTCCAATCCATTATGCTTCCGCGCGCGATGGTAACGTTCGTCTTACCAAGCGCAGCATCGGGGAAACTCAACGGGCAACGTCGTCGGCCGTTGTGACTCTCAACGCCCGAGGCGTTAAGAAGGTGATTGGTAGCCTCGGAAGACCAAAGCAGCAACCGAGCAGACTGAACATGGGCTTGCAATGGCACTCACACAAGGTCACGCGAGCTTACATGTGCGCCGAAAGTGCTATGGAGCATTCTTGGACGTAATCGCTGCTTCCAGGCGAGAAGGATTGGTGGCGCGATACTTGCTCAACAGTAGCCTGATTACTGAAAGGGGAAGACCTTGATAACGTTGGACACTGAAATACAAGGTGAGAGTGGTTTCAAGAAGAATACCCTGACTTTTGGCAGAAGTGGAAAGATGGGGTAAGATGAGACAGCAGTACGAATGCATTAGTATGTGAAGACGAGTCGTTGAAGAAAGGGACAGGACTCTTTAGCATCTAAGAACGATCTTTTGTTGTTGTACGACTCAACTATTGAGCATGGATTGCAAAGGCCATGTGCCTATACATCTTCAACATAGTCGCATTGAACTCTCAGAGAAGAGTTGGGGTGTGACGAGCAGTCAAAGTCTTTCCAGCCTCGTTCAGCACAATGGCCTCGAGGAGACCGCTCTTGGAAAGACTTGAGCGACGAGGGTGTTGGTCATTCGGTTGATGAGCTGACCGTCCGCGGATAACAGAGCAAGCGAGCCAGTGGGAGTATTGATGAGAGGCGTAGCTGTATGGCTTCACGAAGCTTATGCTTGGGACGATTCCGCAGACGATTCCGCGGGTCTGTTGCCACCTCGGAGTCGTGAAGAGCGAGGAAGGAAGCCAGACGTGATCATGTCGGCGACTTCGGTTGCGTTTGTCGAACCAGAGGCTGAACGTGATGAAAGTTGACATGATTCGTGAGAATTGCCTACAGCCTGAACCATCAGAACGGTCAAGAGGCACTTGCTCCTCCTCGAGCAAGTATAAAAGTCATGCGTTGCCTCTGCTGAAACGGAATCTCTTACTCGAAGCATCATCAACACTTTTGCTATCGACTTTTCACATACTTTATACTCAACATACACCTCACTCGTGGTTATATTACAGAGACAGCATGAAGTTTTCCGGACTCTTTGCCATTGTCGCCGCTCTGGCCGTTTCACCGGTTACTCTGGCAGCTCCCGCCGAGGACGCGGCGGCGGCGCCGGCCAGTCTCCCAGGCCTCAACCCAATCCAGGAGGCCCACGCTCGCGCCATCATTGCCGTGAACAACCAGGGCAACCTCGGGAAACAGGGATGTCTAGCGGCCATCACCACGGGACTCACTGAGGTCGGTTTCCCATTCTCCAACTCTCTTCCCTCGACGGTTTCATGTCATGTTGGAACTTTCACGTCATTTCGGTAAACCTGGACTTGTCTTGACTGACTGACTGACTTGCGCTTCCGGAAAAAAAAAGTCGAGGTTGCGCATCTTGGCCAACCCCAAGGTCCCGGCCTCGCTCAAGTACAAGTACGATGGCATCGGGACGGACCACGACAGCGTCGGCATCTTCCAGCAGCGCGCGTCCATCTACAAGGACATTGCGTGCGACATGGCGGCCGGGTGCTCGGCCAGCCTGTTCTTCGCCGAGATGAAGAGGATCAGCGGCTGGCAGACGCTCGACGTGCCGACGCTGTGCCAGAAGGTGCAGCGGTCCAAGTATCCCGACAGGTACAAGGAGTATCTCGCCTCTGCCACGGCTATTTGCAAGGCCGTGGGCCTTTGAAGCTCTGGGGGACCCGATTCGTTGTGTGAGATATTTGGGGATGGATATTTCTAGTTGGTGCAAAGAAGGAGGAAGTTGAGTTTGGTTTCATTCTGTCTTGCGCTTTTACGGACATACTTGTAGTCTCTTGACGAGCTAGCTGCCAGTCACTCCTTTGAAATTTGATTCCTTGGATACACTGTACCTCCCTCCCTTTCCAGAGTTCATCAAATGTGACACTCAGAATGCAGGGTTCACGCCCTCGTGATCCGGGTTCTCGATGTGTGCCCTGAGGAGCAAGCCCGGCCAGCTAGCAGCGGGATGTTTCTGCGTGCCCTTCCAGGAGAGACTGACAGGAGGCTTGAGTGCCTGACAGTCCCTCGCCTGGCCGACGACGGCGTTCGCCAGCGTCCGCTCAAGGTCGGCACGCGGCAGCAGCTTGACAAACTCTGCGTACGGACACCCGTCCGCCACGGCCTGCTGCCTCTGGTCGTCGTCGAAGTCGATGAGGACGGCGCGGCGGACGTAGCGGGCAATGGGGCTGATGCGCTCCGCGATGCCCGCGCTGGTATGGACCGCAATGGCCGTCCAGACGCGGTGGCAGTCGGGATCAGGGACATCGTGGGAGCGCAGCAGGTCGGCGGCGGCGTCGGCGCCCTCGACCTCGAAGCGCTGCGGGCCGTTGAAGCGCTCGCTGGCGCCCAGGTCGTGGCAGACGCAGGCGACGAAGAGCAGCTCCAGGTCAGTCGAGTTCCTGTGGTACCCGCCCTCGAGGCTGGCGAGCCATTTTGCCACGAGAAAGACGCGCAGCGAGTGGTTGACAATGGTCCCGGGCAGGCTGGCCTTTGCCAGGTCCAGAGCGGCGGCGCAGAGGGGGGTTTGGGGGAAGAGGTTCATGACCTCGCGCCAAAATGGCGGATCGTGTAACTTTTCCATTGCGCGTTGTATTGATCGTGGGAAAGTTTTGAAAATTGACAATGTATACGGCACAAGAGGTGTTGGTGAGAGATTGATGGAGGGCTTTATCGGTCATGGTTCAACGCTTACTGGACCGGGGAGTCCTATAACAATTGAAGTCTAGGCCCGGTCTCAAAGTCGGAGTCTGGTCTCCGATTGGAAGTTGAGTTTCTTGATCTGATGGTGGATATATTCATGTCAAGTCGCCCTTTCATCTAATGTCACGCCATTTCGGTTGATGAGAAGTTGAGAATCATGAGATGACGATGCAGGCATAACGAAATATGTTATCACACAGCTCCGCTGCCTAATCGCATCATCAAGATGTCGCTGTCTCCAGTCCGCCAATCCAGCGCGAAAATGACTGGACGTCGCTAAGAGGAACTCGCCAAGGTGTCTGCCCTCAAATATTTTGAAATTCCAGCATCATCAAGTGATCTATCTTGTTGTGTGGCATCGGAATCTGATTTATTCATCATGTCGTCGTCCACTTGGGAAGTCAAGTACAGTTCAAGATTGGTGACATGCCGTCCACATCGATTCAAGCAACATCGTCAAGGAAAAGTCATACCATAATTCACTAAATTGGGAACCTTGAGCGTCCCAAAAATGTACCTTGTCTCGCATGCCCAGAAGTATCAGTGCCAGAGAAGAGCTTCCGCGACAGACCTTCCCCGTCGGGCTTCAGATATGTTCATGAACTCTTCGTAATCATTTATCTGGACATCTATCTCGGATGTGATTGAAGTATAGATATACTGGTAAAGTATGTGTATCTATATTTATCTGCAAGAGTTTGATATAGCAGCAAAAGTCCTGTATCAAGAATCATGAACAGTGACGAGGCCTCTTTATAAATAGAGTATTGCTTACAGGTATCAAATATAGGTGAGAAGCTACATAAGCTTCATAACTGCTACAATAGAGGAAGAAGTAGTAAATCGACACTTCAAATAGGTCCTTGAAGTCGTGTGTCAGGAAAGTTGGCCTCTTGATGACTTGCCCGATGACTACGAGTTCCTCATCATTGACGTCTTCTGCATCCCAGGCCCAGCCGATCGAGCTTTAGTTCAGCACTTCATGTCAAGACTTCCACGGCGGCATGAGAACGGATTCGTGAATCTCAGCTTGAGAAAAGTGGGCGTCGTAGGATAACTTTGACGTTGAGTCGCGGTTGTGACGATTGCGAGGTGGTAACTTATGTTATTAGATGAAGTCTTACTGAAAAGTTAGAGACGTGATACGGTGACAGTGACACGATACCTCTGCAGATCCAGTTGCTGCTCAGAGGTACCCATTCGCCTTCCCTTTCATAGAGGCCAACTAAGTATCAGACGTTACGCACTTGGGGAACTTTAAAAAGCTTGTCTCAACAAACTGCGAAGTATAGTGTTATAAATATTTTCTAGTATAATATTGCAAGGACGCTTATGGTCCTTTGGCCTTAGGGGTATACCTAGGTGCTCGTTAAAGTTGGTCTAGCAAGCGATACGGCATAGCTGGCCGCTACCGTCGCCCGCAGGTACTTTACGAAGTGGGAAGTAGCAGTTGGCATTGACCGCGACTCAAATGTCCAAGCTTCAATAATCCCAGCCTCGGTCTCTCCCCCCCTCTCTTTCTTGCGCTCCTCCCTCTCCTCCCTCTGTCAGTTGTCAAACCAACTCTTCCCACCCCAATGTGCTCGTCACTTCGCCGACACATCTTATTCGCCTCTTCCGTCCCGTGAGCGATTAGCGCGCCGTCGCATCACGTTGACAAATAAACAGCCATGCCGATGCCCTTTGCTCGCCGGAGCCGGCGGCCGCGCGACCTCATCATCGCGCTGCTCATGGCTCTCGCGCTTCTGCAGCTTTGGCATCTGGCAAGGACGACGCAGCCGAGATCTTCCGTCTCGACATCGACGACCTCATCTTCGACGCCATGGACGCCCTCGCTATCGTCCTCGTCCGCGCCGCCTCAGGGCTGGGCCGAGCTCGAGCATTGGATGAACCTCGCCTCTCCGCCACCGCCGCGCATCGAATTTGTTCCAAGCAGCTTCGATTGGAGTAGCGTCGAGCTCAGCCTGCTGCCGCCGCTCAAGTCTCCTATGCCCAAGCCCAGGGTGAAGACGCGACCTCAGATTCAGCATCGCTTCGAAGCCGAGGCCCCGCGCGACGCTCAGGTCCGAGTCGCCCGCCTGCGCGACGTTAGGAACCTCTTCAAAGATAATTGGGAGAGCTATCGTCGATATGCTTGGAAGAAGGATGCTCTACTGCCAATTTCGGCCGGATCGCGAGACCAGTTCTCCGGCTGGGCTGCTACCCTCGTCGACTGTCTCGATACCCTCTGGATCATGGGCTTGCGCGACGAGTTCAATGAGGCTGTTGCCGCTGTCGCTACCATCGACTTTGGCAAGTCGACGTCTTTTCGAGTCAACGTCTTCGAGACGAATATTCGCTATCTCGGCGGTCTGCTCGCCGCCTATGATTTGAGCGGAAACAATGTGCTCTTGCAAAAAGCCGTTGAGCTAGGCAACATGATTCTGGGCGCCTTCAACACAAAGGACGGAATGCCCGTCGATTTCCTCGATTTCGCTACCGCGAAAAAGGGAACGGGTCTCACCGTGGAGGGAACTGTTGTATCCGCCTCTCCAGGCACGCTCTCTCTTGAACTGACACACCTTTCTCAAGTCACAGGCGATCCACGATACTACAATGCCGTTTCCAAAGTCATGGATCTCTTCTACGAAGGCCAGAACCGGACTTCCTTACCTGGCGTCTGGCCTCTTTGGGTTTCTATGAACCGGCAAGACGTAACGAGCGGAGTCACATTCACCCTCGGCGGGTCCGAGGATTCGTTGTACGAATATCTTCCCAAGATGCATCAGCTCATGGGCGGTGGTGATCCCAAGTATGAGGTCATGTATAGGACATTCGCCGACACCGCAGACCGTCATTTCTTGTTTCGTCCTATGCTACCAAAGGAGGAAGATATCCTTCTGCCAGGCAATATCAATATCGTCAATGGCAAGCCAGAGCTTGATCCGGAGACGGAACATCTGGCTTGTTTTGTTGGCGGCATGTTTGGTCTTGCAGGTCGTCTCTTTGACTCGGTGGACGATCTCGACAGAGGTGCCAAGCTTACCAACGGCTGCGTCTATGCCTATAAATCCTTTCCCACCGGCATGATGCCGGAGCGAATTGACCTTGCGCCTTGTCCTTCACGTACCAGCTGTCCCTGGGACGAGAAACTATGGATCAAGGAGCGCGACAAGCGACCGGAGTGGAAGGAGCATTTACCGAAAGGCTTCACTACAGCCAAAGACCCTCGCTACTTGCTACGACCCGAAGCTATCGAGAGCGTCTTTTACATGCATCGCATCACCGGCAGGCCTGAGTTTCGCGAAGCCGCATGGGACATGTTCAAGGCAGTAAGCGAAGGAACGAGAACAGATTACGCCAACGCTGCTGTTCTCGACGTGACCAAAGGCGAATATCCTCTTCCCAAAGAAGACTACATGGAGGTGAGTACGACGCAGCACCATGCTGACTTGATAAGACTGCTGACTTGCGACAGAGCTTTTGGCTGGCGGAAACGCTCAAGTACTTTTACTTGATTTTCTCGCCACCAGATATTATTAGTCTCGATGACTTTGTATTGAATACTGAGGCGCATCCTTTCAAGATTCCTCAATGACAGGATCTGGGACGTCGAATCGCAAGTACATAGAACAGACCACTAATACACGTATGCGGCTCCTGGCGAGCCTTGATGGCGAATACAAGGCAGTTTGACTGTCACTCGACTTTTATGTTATTTCCCGTGAGACAAGGCGCTATAGACTTTTTGGCGGCGATAAGTGAGGTAAAACTTTAGGCCGGCTTGAATTTACTTGACCAAGAGTTTCTCCTTGTCCAGCTTTTGCCAAACCTTTTCCACCAAAGCCTTGGAGCCCAGCTGTCTAGGACCCTCCTTGAGCACCGCCTTGACAATTTCTACCCATCGCCAGCGGTCCTTTTCTTGCAGATAGCCCTTGTGAACGACCTTTTCGGGCGAGAAGCTCTTGATGAGCTCTTCCTTGAGGACCAGCGGGAAGGGGGTGTATCTCCGATAGGGATCGCCTGCGTGGACAAAGTCGTGCTGTATGGCGAGCGGGTTGTCGTTTACCAAGTAGATGAGGCGGTTTCCCAACTTGCGGGCAAAGTCTGCCCTGCGATCGTTGTCGATCTGGTAGACTCTCCACGTGGTGTCGTTTTCCATGGCGGAAATCTTGTCAAGCTTTCTCGCATGGGAGGGGAGAGGGCAGGTGCTGTGAGAATCGAGATGATGGCTCCAGTATTGGGCTCTCGGCGGATACGAGGTGTGAAGCTCCAGGCGAAAGGGGATCGGATGAGCGCTGAGCGGGTTGCGCATGGAGGGAGACGGTGATTGCCTGTAACGCTTTGAGGCGAAGGGGGAGGTGGACGGTAGGCTGGTTCAATGGAGACGAGATTGGCGAGCACTTTCTTCCAGCGACCGACGGCATCGCTTGCACAAGGCGGACTTTTATATATACAAGTTACTGGTCCAAAGGGGTGTTTCCCCCTCCTTCTCTTGCGTAGGTTCATGTCGTTCCAGGAACATGCGCTCAACACGCTCTGGTTGAACTGGCCCGTTACACACGAGTGGACAGCGATCAAGGATGAAACCGGTTTCCGTACGACATCGGATGACTGAATCAACTCGGGAGACACAGGATGGGTTCTCTCCCCTTTCCCCGCCCGCCCGCCCCCATTGCATGCACTTTCGGATAGGGAGTGAGGCAAACGGGAGAGTTGGAGGGTACGTTCACGTTGGCGAGGACGTGCAGGCGAGAAGAAAGTTACGAAGACATTTGACATGGGGGACTGGAGTGGCGGAGAGCAACGAAACCTCTGAAGTCTGAACAGCGCTGCGAGGACGGCCCCGTCGCTGCTGTTTGGGGGGGAGATGACTGCTGAATTTAATCTGGATAGTCACTGATCGGGTCCATGTCGTGCCATGGCAAAGGACTGGCTGCAATCAGTCGACGCAAATCGTCGTGGGCGGAGTTGGGCGACTTGGGTAGAGAGGTTCACGAGTCACGACTCACAGTTCTCACACCAGTGACCACCAGCACCAACGAAGTCGCATCGCACCGCCTCGTCTTTAGTGGCTTGAAATAGCACAGCCACTGCCCATCTGTCAAGCACAGCCACACATGTCGGCAGTTCACAAGCGAGTGGCCTCCCCCCCCTTCCCCACGGTCGCGCGTCGAGTCACGTGGAGTCGTGGCACCAAGTGACGTAGGTAGCTTACAGTACTGTAGCTCTACCATGCAGTTGACAGCCTCAAAGCAGTGAAAGCACCATGGGAATTTGTCCATTCCGCCCAAGGTTGTCATTCCCCAAATTCCAAGCTTCCGTCTGGAAACGCGCGGCCGGACCACACCCCAACAACCGTCACGCCCCTTCCCCCCCTCTGATAGACTGCCTCTTTTTTTTTTTGTTTCCTCATTTTCCTTTCTTTGTTTCTTTTCGGGACACACTTCTTGTCATCCCCTCCCCCCCTTTTTGCGTGTCCCTTTCTTTCTTGATAGAAGCTAAAGTTAAGTTACGACTTGCCGACGACGACCGACTGACTTGCCATGCCTGTCGGTCCTATTTGTCCATCATAATTAGAGCTTCACCCTGCGCCGGCGACAGGAGAGAAAGCTTCTCCTTTCCATGAGAAACATTTCTCTCCTCCCCACGCCCCATCTCTTGGAAAAGTACATCACCACGATAGAGCAATCTCGACATGAGCTCCGGCACCGACTTTGTGCCCAATGGCACTGATCATGACCATGTGCTGCGGCCGCGACCACGGAAGCCGCAGCACTGGCAGGTCTCTCAGCTGTCGCGCATGTCCTCGATGGACATGGACGGCCATCTAAACCAGGCCGGCGAGGTGGACACGGTCAGCGCGGTGACTAGGTATGTTGCCATTCGTCGGGGGAAAAAAGACATCGTTTGGTTAACCCTATTTTGTCTTCTTTAGTGGTCGCTCAACTCCCGTGCCCGACAACGCTCCGCCTTCGACTAAGTCGCTTTCCTCGGTCCGCAAACACGTCCGCGCCGAGCAACGACGCCGTCTCTTCCCGACGATTGAGTTCTCTTCGCGCGTGTCCCATTTCGATCCGAATAGCGACTACCGCGATTTCCATGGCTTCTTCAACCTCTTCTGGATCGGCCTCGCCATCATGGGCATCACGACGATGCTGCGAAACTTCAAAGACACGGGCTACCCCATGCGCATCGAGATTTGGTCGCTCTTCACCGTCAAGCTGTGGCACTTGGCCATTGCCGACTTTCTCATGGTCGCAAGCACCGCCGTCAGCCTGCCGCTTCACGCGTGGGCGAGGAGCGCCCCAGCTACGAGCCTGTGGACCTGGAAAAGGGGCGGCATGGCGTTGCAGAGCCTCTACCAGGTGGGCTGGTTGAGTCTTTGGATCGCCATCCCCTTTTGGCTCGAATGGACGTGGACGGCACAGGTGTTCATGTTGCTTCATACCATGGTCCTACTCATGAAGATGCACTCGTGGGCCTTTTACAACGGCCACTTGTGCGAGACGGAGAAGCGCCTCCGGGCCCTGGACAACCCCGTCGCCGCCGCTACCGATCGCGAACCGGCCTATCAGTACCCGTCCGTCGATCTGCGCCGCGGCACCATCTCGGGCATACCGAGCACCTCTGGTGGCGTCGTGGGCGATGACGATGCTTCTGCCCAGGCCGCTGTCGCTGCCGAAGGCGACGACAGTGGCAGCGCCGACGAGCTCGAGACGCTGCGCGAGGACCTGGCCCGCGAGCTTACGAGCCCCATGGGCAACACGACGTACCCGCGCAACCTCACCTGGGCTAATTACTGGGACTATCTACTGTGTCCTACGCTCTGCTACGAGTTGGAATATCCGCGCAACGCCACCATCAATTGGACGTCGCTCATATCCAAGATTGTCGCCACCTTTGGCTGCATCTTTCTGCTGACCGTCACATCGGAGGAGTACATTCTGCCGGTCCTCGTCGACGCCTCGCGCCGTCTCGACGTTGTCCAGGCCACGTCGGGCTCCGTGTCCGAGTCGCTGCTGATCCTCGCCGAGAGCATCTCGTGGCTGCTCTTCCCCTTTATGCTCACCTTCTTGCTCGTCTTCCTCGTCATCTTCGAATACGTGCTGGGCGCCTTTGCCGAGATCACGCGCTTCGCCGACCGTCACTTTTACGCCGACTGGTGGAACTCGACGGACTGGATGGAGTTCTCGCGCGAGTGGAACGTGCCCGTCTACTCCTTCCTCCGCCGTCACGTCTACTCGGCCTCGCGCCCGCACACGGGCAAGATGCTCGCCACCGTAATCACCTTTCTCATCTCGGCCGTCGGCCACGAGATCGTCATGGCCTGCATCACAAAAAAGATTCGCGGCTACGGCTTCGTCTGCCAGATGCTGCAGCTGCCCATTGTCATGCTCCAGCGCACACGCTGGGTCCGCGGCAAGGAGACGCTCAACAATGTGTGCTTTTGGTGCTCCATGGTTCTCGGACTAAGCCTGGTAAACCCCCCTTCATCTCCATCCTCTTCTTCAGTCAAAATGACGCATAATTTTACTAACAAGGACATAGATTTGCGCATTGTACGTTTTGGTGTAGATTCCTTTTCTCTTTTGTCTTTCTCCTACACTGTTTGATAGAGAGGCAAGCATACATACCATACATGCACGGCAGCATGCCCTCCGGACTCGCTCTGCCGGGCGCTTCATTGCGCACAGTATACTGTACTGTACGATGCTGGGAAAGAAAGGCTTGGGAAGAATTGTGCCCTCATTCTACATCCTTAGACCGTTTCATTGCACAGCGCATACTCCAGAGTAAATAGCCCTCCTTGCTTTTCAATAAGGACGATACCCTTGATACTTTGCCGGCCGTGCTCCATGAACCATACGGGTGACTACCTCGATGAAAAGCATCCAACCAGAGTCCGGCGTTCAAAATGAAACTGACCAAAACCTGCAAGTACCAACACACTCAATCAGAGCATTTGAGTTTAAACGTCACTTTCAAGGTGCAAACGACGACTCTTCTATACTATGTTCATTAATTGCATCTACTTCATCTGCATCATGAGCTATCTAGCCAGAGATACCCTGAACTCCCCTAAGGGAAGCCATGTAGGTACCGACGAAGCGTGTGGAAGGCGATGACCCATTAAACAGTTCCGAAAAAGCATGTCCGTGCCGTTTGCTATAAAATCAAGAGTGACACCCATTCAACTCCGTGCAACCTTTTTTGGGATCCCGATGCCAATGCGTAGCGTCATGTCCGACCAAAGCAAATCATTTAGTCAACCTCCTCCATGGCGCTGTCACCAGCAGGGGCGGCAGCGGGAGCGTCCGTGACCTCGGCCTCGGCGGGGGCGGCATCGTCCTCCTCAATGTTGAGGCCGAGCTGGACGAGCTTGTGGATGCGCTCAGCGAATCCAGCGGGCTCATCAATAGTAAAGCCAGAGACAAGCAGCGAGGTCTCAAACAGCAGCTGAACGATAGACTTAACAGTGCGGTCGTTCTCGCCGTCAGCCTCAACCTTCTTCTTGAGCTCCTGGACAATGGGAGACTTGGGAGAGATCTCAAAGGTCTTCTTGGAAGACATGTAGCTGCTCATGGAGGTGTCGCGGAGGGCCTGAGCCTTCATGATACGCTCCATGTTGGCGGACCAGCCGAATTGGCCAGTGCGGATGGCGCAGGGGGAGAGGCCGAGCTTGTGGCTAACAACAACCTTCTCGACCTTGTCACCGAGGACGTTCTTCAGGCTCTTAGCCAGGCTCTCGTACTCCTTCTCCTCCTCCTCGCGGGCCTTCTTCTCCTCGTCGGTCTCCTCG
This sequence comes from Hirsutella thompsonii MTCC6686, assembly GCA_000472125.2. Classification (NCBI taxonomy): domain Eukaryota; kingdom Fungi; phylum Ascomycota; class Sordariomycetes; order Hypocreales; family Ophiocordycipitaceae; genus Hirsutella; species Hirsutella thompsonii. The sequence goes on from APKU01000154.1 coordinate 90,041, forward strand.
AGCTCGAAGTCCTTGGTGATGTCGACCAGCTTCTTACCCTCGAACTCCTTGAGCTGAGTCATGGCGTACTCGTCAATGGGGTCGACGAGGAAGAGAACCTCGAAGCCCTTCTCCCTCAGGGTGTCGAGGAAGGGGGATTTGGAGACGGCCTTAATGGACTCGCCGGTGATGTAGTACATGTTCTTCTGGTGCTCAGGCATGCGGGTGACGTAGTCGGAGAGAGAAGTCATCTCATCACCAGACTTGGTCGAGTTGAAGCGGAGCATCTTGGCCAGGGTCTGGCGGTTCTGAGAGTCCTCGTGAATGCCCAGCTTCAGGTTCTTGGAGAAGGCGCTGTAGAACTTGTCGAACTGCTCCTTGTCCTCGGCGATCTCAGTGAAGAGCTCAAGAGCCTTCTTGACAATGTTCTTCTTGATGACCTTCATGATCTTGTTCTGCTGAAGAGTCTCACGAGACAGGTTGAGAGGAAGGTCCTCAGAGTCGACAACACCCTTGACAAAGCCGAGCCACTCGGGGATCAGGTCAGTGGCATCATCGGTGATGAAGACGCGGCGGACGTAGAGCTTGATGTTGTTCTTGGTCTTCTTCGTCTCGAAGAGGTCAAATGGAGCACGCTTGGGGACGAAAAGGATGGCGCGGAACTCGAGCTGACCCTCGACGGAGAAGTGCTTGACGGCAAGATGGTCCTCCCAGTCGTTGGAGAGCGACTTGTAGAAGGAAGCATACTCCTCCTGGGAAATGTCCTGGGGGTTGCGAGTCCAGATGGGCTTCTGCTTGTTGAGCTCCTCCTCCTCAATCTTGGTCTCCTTGACCTTCTTGGTCTTCTTCTTCTTTTCCTTCTCCTCCTCCTCGTCATCAACCTCCTCGATGCGAGGCTTCTTGTCATCACCCTCCTCGGCATCCTTGACCTCCTCCTCAGCGTCCTCATCGGGAACCTCGGTCTCGGTCTCCTTCTTGACGTGCAGGTAGATGGGGTAGGAGATGAACTCAGAGTGCTTCTTGATGACCTCCTTGATCTTGCTCTCGTTCAGGTAGTCGGCCTGCTCATCCTTGAGGTGCAGAATGATGGCGGTACCGCGGCCAAGCTGCTCGCCCTCCGTGTCGGCAGCAATGTTGAAGGTGCCGCCGGCGCTAGACTCCCAGACGTACTGCTCGTCGTCATTGTGCTTGGAGACGACGCGGACGCGGTCAGCGACGAGGTAGGCAGAGTAGAAACCAACACCGAATTGACCAATCATGGAAACATCGGCGCCGGCGGTCAGAGCCTCCATGAACTGCTTGGTACCAGAGCGAGCAATGGTACCCAGGTTGTTGACCAAGTCGGCCTTGGTCATGCCAATACCGGTATCCCGGATGGTCAGGGTCTTGTTCTCCTTGTCGGGGATGATGTCAATGCGCAGGTCCTTGCCCGAGTCGAGCTGACTGGGGTCGGACAGCGCCTTGTAGCGGATCTTGTCCAAGGCATCGGAAGCGTTGGAGACGAGCTCACGCAGGAAGATCTCCTTGTTGGAGTAGACTGTGTTGATGATGAGAGAGAGAAGCTGAGAAATCTCAGCCTGGAACTCGAAAGTCTCGGCCATTGTGACGGGGTATCAAAAGACAGCAGGGGAATCTGCGAGAGGTTAGTTTAGCTTGCAATCTCAGTGGGGATAAACTGCCACGAGGGGAGCCAGATTCCAGGAAACCTGAGAGGTTTGGAGATGGCGAACGAAAATGTGGAAGAGCTTACCTATAAGTTTCCGTGTGTGTACGAGGGAAACGAGACTCAACTCTAGAGTCCGACTCTGAATGGGAGAGAAAAGTGGGAGAATTCGTGGAAAGAGGGAGAAGGAGAAGAGTGAGAGGGTATGGGTATGTGATGGAGGAGGGAAAGGAAGAAGGCAGAGGGGGGATGAAGGAAAGCAAGGACCTAATAAAATAAGGGTCTCCTGCTAAGAGCTTGCCCATCTTCTCGAAAGTCGAGATTCCATGAGATTCTATGGCTTGTGCCTTCTCCCCCAGCAACCAGCTTGCCCCGCGCTGATTGGCTCCACCGAGCAGGTACTGGAGCCTTATGGAGCCTTCTAGAGCTTTTAGCGACCTTGAGCCCGCTAGCAATGCCCCTCCAAAGCGAGAAAAAAAGTTGAACCTCACTGTAAATTACGGGGAAAGAATCGAGTCGTAGACAGCGTTGACGATATGCGCCGCCGTCTATTGTGTGTGATGCATTGATGATTGCTCCAACACGTCGCATAGTGATCTCTGCACGTTCAATCAACGAATTGAGTCTCTAAGTTACCAATGCCAGATGCTGCAACGTTTGGGCGAGGCTGAAAATGCACTGAGAGCCGCCTCGGAAAAATTCCCGGCCGAAGCTGCAGGTAGAATCCCCTGGAAAACGATGAATCCGGGGCTTATCTTATCATAACTTACTTACCCACTCGACTTTTCTGCCCGCTTTCATGAATGCAGTGGATGGGTTCACCTTTTGCGAGCATCAATCACTTCTGGCACCCCCGTGTTGGTGCAGCACACTGTATGCGAGTCACAGACTGTTCTCCGAGATCTGTGACGGGCCTCCCTAAGGCAAGATATTTCCCTTGGCATGTTGCCCAATGTGTTAGCAGCCTTAGAGCCAAAAATGATTGCTCCATCGTCCTTCGTCCCCTTCTCAAGGCGCCTGTGTGACGCTGCCGACATGGTCACGAGCGAGCTCCGGCACAGCTCTAATATGTAGGAGCAAAACATGAGATCCAAGCAATGTCTCCGTTTATATTGCATCTTCGGGTTTGTCGCCCACATGTACTGGGGCCTCCCCGGTGCGGGGAACAAAACCTTGCTCACAGGGGCTCAATGATCGTGTTTGGCAATCGCACGCCCAATTTGCCTGTATCTTCGATTCGCATAGGCGAGCCCAAAATCTCCCGCACCGTCGCCGGATATCATTTCCACCACCTCACCGACGACGACGACATGATCCCGTACCCTCATCATGCCGCCGGCCGGGCCTTCCTGTGACAGTTTGCACCTCAGGACTCGCAGGACGCCATCTCCGCTCAACAGAGGTGGCCCGGTTCTGTTCAAGTTTGCTGCCGCGATCTTCAGCCCTTCAAATACGCCTTCAGTATTGCCACGGGTGAAGTGTTCGGCTACCGCTGCGCCCGCCTCGTCGCCCGACAGGATATGAATGTTGAACTCGCCACTAGACACAATGGCGTCCAGCGTGCGGCTTGGCGTCGCGACGTTAAAGGTGACGAGGGGCGTGGGCCTGAGTGTAAGAGATGTAAACGACGACATTGTCATGGCGCGCGGTACGGCACCGTGCTTCGCAGTGCAAACGACGACGGTGCTGGCGAGTAGTCGCATGACTGATCGAAGCTGTTCGGGAAGCGACGTCTTCAGACTGGGATTCGCCGTTGGATGCGAGGGGAGGGACCGGTCGACCGAGAACTGGTATGTAGAAGCTTCGGCAAGCTTGTCCGAACGACCTGAATCTACGAAGGTTAGCGTAGGCCTCATGACGAAGGTGTGTAAGAAGCTCACTCTGCAGTTGTGCTGCTGCGTGAGTTCTTGCGCGCAGCGCCTGCATAGAAGAGGGCGTCGACCCCCTCAACCACTGGGTGACTTGTATAGCCCCCATGACTCCGTCGAAGATACCTCTTGCCGCTCCAGCGAGACTCATTTCCCTTCGTGACACTCGCGTAAGCGTCAACATGGCGGACCGCGTCCGCAGCGGTCGTCGCATCGTCTCGATTGAGGCATTGCGCATCGCCTTGCAAGCACTCATCGCTCCGCGCCACTCATGGTGCAACTACGCGATTGCTGCTTGATCCAAAAGAATCAGGCCTAAAACGACCGTGAAGAATTCCTGGGCAAGAACAAGGAGGAAGTGAAGATTGAATTCTCGGAGGAGCTCGGGAGGAAGAATCTCACTTCGCGACGTTGCCGAGAACCGGACACGGCTTATCGATAAGCCAAAAGCTTGGCGCTACCGTCCGCTGCACGGAAACTTTGCGACACTCCCGTAGGCCGTCTTTCCAGACCCCATATCACCGTCCAACCCAAGAACATCCAAGTTTCTCGTCAAATCAGTCTCGCCGCCGACTTTACAATAGAGTTATAGACTCGGCAAGCGTTTATTTCATCCCAGTAGGGACACCACTCGCATAATGGGGAAGTTCCCCTCGACACTCCTGGCCTCAGCGCCGACCCGTACCGCCCTCATCACCAGCAGCGCCCCGAGCACGACGCCGAGCGCATGCCTCCTCAGATCCTCGACCGCCCAGCAGATCCGACACGCGACGTACATTGCGCGGCCGCGACGGCCCTACACATTCACCCAGCTCATTCAGCTGTCCGACGGCTCGACCTTTACCATGCGCACCACGTCGCCCCAACCAATGTACCGCGCCGTCAAGGATACCCGCAACACCCTCATGTGGCAGCCCAACGAGGAATCCCTGCGAAACGTCGAGAACGACGAGGCCGGAAAGCTCGCGGCCTTCCGTGAACGCTTCGGCCGCAGTTTCGACCTGGACAGCCCCGCTAGCGAGGAGGGAGCGGCGTCGGACGCTGCAGAGGCCGATGGCTTTGCCGACTTGATCACGAGTTACGCACCGGAGGACACTGGCTCGATGAAGGACGTGTCCCAGAAGAAGAAGGCTCAGAAGAAGAAGTGATTGTGTGGCGGCCCGCAGTTTCTACCTCAAGCTTGAAAGTCGCAGCCGAGTGACGACTATCGCATGACGACGAGCATGCGAGATGGACATTTTAGAGCGCGCAGGGAATCATGTTCACTATGTACAGAAGGCGGGTTGTATGATATGGGTACGCGCGTGTCTCAGCAAGCCTGATTCTTCCACTCCTCGTCCACTGTAGTCATAAGACGTAATCCATGTGCCGCAACTCAAACGCCTTCACCTTCAAAAGAGCGCCAACGCTAGTCAGAATCGTCGTCCAGATTCGCTCGCGCGCGATCGATTGCAGTATTGCCGGGCGCTTTGTTTTGTTGTTGAAAGACCGGCGGGCGGTAGAAGGCAGTCTCGTCATCCTCAGCATCCAGCTGCATAAGGAACGTTTCCCACTTCTCAATCAACTGCGAGTCAAGTCAGTTTTTCTGTCGGGCTCCCAAGCTACCGCTTGGGAACTCACCTCTTTTTGCGCCTCAACAGCACTCTCCAGGAACGTCTCGACCCCGCTCTTAAAATCCTCGACCTTTTCCTTTTCAAACCGATCGAGCTCTGACCGAATGGATCTACCCATTTCATCGAAGAGTAATCTTGCTTGGTGCACTTTTCGTTCGGCCTCGCCGACATCGGCATTGGCCTGGTTCAGGCGATCTTGCTGGCTCTTCCCTTGCCGCAGAAGCTTGTCTTGCGTGGCCTTCTTCTTCTGTAGCTCCGACTCGGCAGAATGCCAGGCATAGAAGCCCTTTTGCCTCTGGCTAAAGGCTTGCTTGACAGAGCCGATCAAGCGAATATATTCTTCGATTATAATGCCAAATGTGAGGACGTCCTGCTGAGCTTGGCGGTCATATACATCGCGGATTGTGAGCTGAAGATCGGAAAGGGCGTCGAGAGGCCCAGAGAGCGAAGGTGACAGCTCAACTGTGGAGAGTGCGTGTAGGGAGGCAGAGAAGTCAGCGGCTGCTTCGGCCATCATCTTGCGCTGGTTCACCATGGTGTCCATGGCCTTGAGCAGGCCTCGCAATTGATTTTCGAGGGCATCCAGGTAAACCTTTCTGTCGTGGAACCAGTCATCTTGCTCAACAAATTTGCTGCCTCCACCGACGTTAATGCCCAGAGATCCGAGAACTCCCTTGCTTTCCGGAGGAAGAGGGTCCCTCCGTTCCTTGTGCTTGATATCGACGTTGAAAGCCTCGCTTTCAAGAAAGAGTTTGAGGTCGGCGTCGTGCTGCAGTGTAGGATGAGCGGCAATCTTGTTGAGCATTTTTTCAAGAGCTGCTCTTCGGCTTTCCACGAAATTACTGTTGAAGCGACCTACAGCCTGCTTCTCTGGCGGTGGCGGGACGACGTAGCCGGGGTTATTGCCGTGCAAGGTGTTGTAAAGCCATAGAAAGTCACGATAACGTCTCTTGACTTCAAATTCGGGCTGCTTGTAGGCCCTGGAAGTAGTCTGTGTAGCATAATCCGGTCAGTCGACGTCCCGCGACGCGACACGGTAGAGTAAGAAGGCACTCAACGGCATTGACTATCAGCCTACCTTTGTGCGAACAGAGTAGACAATATGAGAACTCGTCAAGTCTCCGATCTTGACCGGATCGCCAACCGTGATGTGCGACGTCGGCTTCGCTGCCTGCTCAATGCTGACGCTCGGCTGGGTATTGCTGCGGACGCTGCTGGGTCTCGCAGCATCGACCGGTGGTGGCTGGCGCGGTCCCCTGGGCGACTCGAACTCGGCATCGTCAACTTCATGAGGATCCGTCGGGCGACGAGCGGGCTGGTGCTGGGGCATCGTTGTGCGAACCACCATCTGCTCCTTCTGAGGCGGTACGGGCGGGGCGACATCGCGGGACAGAACGTCATCGTCGCCGGCTCCGCTTAAAGGTCCGAGGGGATCTTCGACAGCTTCTAGGCGTGTCGGCTGAGCAACAAGTCGACGCGGCCCGCGCGAAGGTCGAGGACTCGGCGATGCGGCAGACTGCGACGACAACTGCTGCGAGCTCGGCGGGTCATTTTGGGACGTCATCGGCTGCGATCCCGCCCCCGAGTCCGCCCACGGCGACTCCTCGACGTCCATAGCTGCAAAGGGGTTCTCCTTGACACACAGGGGCGGTGGCTGCAGCGGTGACCTAGCCCTAGTTGCGCAACAAGAGTAATTCGTGGTTCCCCGGTCGATCGAGAGCGCGACGGATGTGACAGTGTGAGATGGAGGGTGGGAGCCTGGGAGGTAGGTGTTGATGTAACTCGATTAACTGACTGCCTGCCATTCGAGTTGCTTTCTGATGAGGTAAGACTGCTTTCGGCCCCAGTGCAGAAGCCGCACACGAAATGCGCGTACCCGGTACCTGCCTGCTATGCGAACTGTGAGGAAGCTTCCGACCAACTGACATGCAGTATGGTACGTGACAGGAATAGAGATTGAATTTCTAATTTCGCTTAAATCTTAAGTGCCTAAACTTTCGTTCTCCGGTATCAATTGCTTGGCCGGTTGATGGGTGCCGGTATCCGGGATAAAATTGGCATGTACAGCTACCTGTCAGCAAAACATCAATCGACACCCTTTTGCGCTGCACCATGATCGTAACAGCGAACCCTCTCAACATTCTGCTATTTGGGACAAGTTGAAATCTAATCGAATTTGGATATCTGTTTGTGCATCTCGTGCGCAATGATCTAGCTCCTTGCGCCATTTTGGGAATAAACTGCCTGCATACGCCTTCCGCTGAATGCCATGTAGTCAAGCCCATCCGTGACTCCAGTGTAAAGCAAAGCCTTGTGAAGTGCGCCTTACCATTTGAAACCAATCACTTTCTCCTTTTCGAATTGTTTCCAATGGGGTCGTTGCGGAAACCCAGCTGCTCCCTTCGCCTCTTCGTCACATTAACCCACTTCTGTCGTCGCAGCATATCCTCAAACTCCTCGACCTCGTTGCGTTGCTAACGCTCAGGGTCGTAGCAGCCTCCGGCTATGATAAGGTTCATCCTTGTGAACTTCACCTTCATCACCGGAGTTTTCTTAGTCGGGAATGCGCTGATCTGATCAGGCGTCACCATGACCTCTTTACTCTTCTTCTTGTGTGTTCCGCCAGCAGCTGCGGATGCTGCAGATTGCCCTGTTGCCCCTGAAGAGACGCGAACGGTGTCCGCAGAAGCTGTCGCCGCAGCGACACCGTCCATGCCGGAGGCAATAGCATCCAGTCCGACTTGCTGAGCAGCTTTCTGTGGGTCGACGGGTGATTCGATGTCCCACACTCGCACCGTGCCATCCTGACCGCCGGTCACAAGGACTGAGGACTCTGCGCTGAAGCTGAGAGACCAGATACCGCCGCGTCCATGACCACGAGAACGCTTGATGCGAGTGCCCTTGCTGATATCCCAGAAAAAGATGTTTCCGGAATTGTCCGCACTTGCCAAGATGGCGCCATTGGGAGCGCATTCGAGAGCGCTGATGTAATCGGTATGCCCTGAGAAGACCCTCACACATTGGCCAGTGACCACGGACCACATACGAATCGACTTATCCGTCTCATCAGAGGCTGAGAAGACGTATAGACCGTTGGGATGCCAAGTGATGGCCGATATGGCTGTGTCATGCCCGACAAGCAGACGTTGCGGGGAGGCATGATCCTGCATCCACACTCGAACCACCTTGTCGTAGCCGCCCGTGAGAAAGTAATGGCCATGCGGACCCCACATGGCACGATAGACGGGGCCATCATGAGACTTGTATAAGCACAAACAAACCCATGCCTCCAGAGACCAGAGCCGAATATGACCATCCGCGGAGCAGGAGAGCAGGAGCTTTGGTCTACCGTCGATGGGCGGATTGTTCTGACCTTCGTCGCCAAACAGCCTTTGTGGAGGCCCGGATGCAGAGTCGGAGAAGGAGACATCGTAGACAGGGCCGGAGTGACCGATTAGCTTTCGACTGTTGAACTTGGCGTCTTTCTCATGGGCGTTGATTGAAGGCAGCTCTTTACCATCAAGAGACCATACACGGATGTACGAATCACTCGTGCCAGCAGCGACGAGTCTGCCATCGTCAGAGAAATCCATGCACGTCACACTAGGAGAGTCAGTGGTCTAAGTCGAAAATAGGTCGTAGAGCCATACCTTCCAAGCGTATTGTGAAACGTAAACATGCAGGCGCTGACGGCGACACCTACACCACCGGTTCGACCCTCAATCTTGAACCGGTCACGGTTTTCCCGCACCTTTTGCATCTCCAACATAATATCTCGAGGCCGGGATGGAGGCAAAGGGAGGTCAGCTCGACTAGGGGCGTCAGCGCTGTCTTCGCGCTTGATCTTCTGATCGAATTCTTCCACAAGACTCGGAATGCCTTCCGGTGGTGGATTTCTGCGCTCCGCATCTTCTAGCTCAGCGCGGACATCGTCGCGGAGGTCCATTTCCATGGGCAAAGGACCAAGCTTCAATGGTGCCGCTGGGTCGAGAACGTCCTTATTAGACAGCCCGACGTTGATACCCGGGATACCCTCGTGGGCGTCAACCTCCTCAATATCAGCATTCTTTGACCGACGAAAGACCGCCTCGAAGCTGAACGGGGTGATGGGCCCTCGCGCGGTAGAATCAATCTGGCAGTGAGAAACGAGTAATTGTCGGATGACGGCACCGCCCTGCTCGGACTCGCGCTCGAGAAAGTTGAACAAGTCGCCCGTAGCATGCTGGTTGAGAGGAACGCGATACTTGTTTTCCATGTAAAGTTTGGCAACGGAGTTCTCGGTAACATGTTGCGGCAAGGTAATGGTGCTAAAGTTCTTGAGGTCATCATCGTGCGCCGGTTGGAAGTGAGTGCTCAGTTCTTTCAGAAAGGCCTTTGCATCGTCTGTGTAGCTTTGACCAACAAGCTCGAGAAAGGAATAGACGAAGACGGGCCAGAGAAGCTTGGAGAGCTCAAACTGTGCCTAGGAGTTAGTGCTCACGGTTCGATCCAAAGGCGCGGCTGAAGCCCACCTTGTACAGATCCAAGTTGTTGTCGACCCAATCCTTGACGAGCTTGAAGGCCTTTTGATACTTCTTGGGGCCCATATTGGCCAGTTGCTGGACGGGTTTGCCATCTGGACCCAAGTGCTTCGATTCTTGACGGAACACCTCCTCAGTGCGGTTAAAGCCCCGCTTGAGCAAGTAATCAGTCACCTGGGAATCGAGAGTTAGCTGAGGTTCCGCTAATGGGTGTAATCAAGGCTGAGCATCGCACGACGGTGCAATTGCTGGGGAGAGAAACATAGTACGGTCACGAACAATCATGTCCTTGCGCGCGTCGTCCATGGCTTGAGACGTATTATTGCTGATCTCGTCAAATGTAAAGAGACAGGTTGCGAAGGATAGGGTTGAGGATTCGCCCAGCCAGCTGAGCCAGAGCTGATGACAGCTAGTGCTGAGCTTTGGAAATACTGGGAGAGTGGGATGAAAGCAACTGGGTAATCTGAACAGAGCATCGAGTGAATGCGACGTTCAAACAGGTCCCCAGGGCAGCTGGCGGGTGGTGTAGCTGGCTAGGTGCATCAAGCAAACTTGGAGGCACGAAAGCGAAAGACAATGATGAGAAAGGAAACATACGATCTGGTTCAAGTTCTGGTTTGACATGGCACTTCCAGTGGTCCCTGCTGTAGCACTCGCCGCGGGAGCCGTGCCCACTGGAGACGTTACAGGCTGCCCGCCATAGTTGGGAGCCGGAGCAGCCCCCTGAGTTGGGGTCTGTCCTGACATGACGAGACTGCTCCTATGCCAAAATTGCTAGTTGATGAAGAAGAGTAGTGTGATGTCGAATCCTTCAAAATCGCTTTGCTGGATATGGCCGGGTGCGATGTGCGCAGCGCGGATGAGTGTGGCTAGAGCCTAGATGCGCGACCCCATTTAGGCCAGTGATGAACGGCGTGTCGGCTGAGAACACCTCTGGGCACAACAATTGATGAAAATGTGTGCCTTGGTTATAGATAGCTGAAAACTTGATGTCAAGTGCTAGATGCGGATTACCAAGTCATTAACTTGGGGTTGTCAGTGGCTTGTGACGCTGTCGCGCCGCCAGGCGCATGGTGGGAGCTTGAGATTGGAAGCTACGCCGCGAGAATTCCCGAGGTTTAGGCGTTTATTGTGCTCGCCGTGCAGGTACGAGGGAAAATCGGAGCTTGAGGAGCCACACTCGGCCCGTGTGTTCTTCCGTCAATATAGCTGCATGTCACTCCCAAATTCCGCCTGAAAGACGGAAATAAGTACAGGGAAGAAGCTCCATGCAGTGTGAATGACTACCTAGGAACGATCTTGTCGAACTGGCCATCGATCTTTCTTTCTTCAGAGGAATCCACTCGACAATACGGGCTTGGTCATCACCACTAGGAACATCGTTGAATCTCAAAACCAGGCGAAACCACATTGTTTTCTGCGCCCATCGTCATCTTGAGTCCTTGACCATAATTTCATGAGATATCGCCTTCACAATGACTTCGCCAGATGATGTTGTGATGGACCAAGGCGATGACCTGGCACGCCGGCCCTTCACAATCGAGGAGAACATTGATCAGCTCAACGACATCGGCCGCTCTGCCGTTCAACTCATGAGCTATGCCGCTACAGCTCTCAACTGTTTAACGACTCCAGGCACCGGCTCATCTACGGAATCAACCAGTAAACCGGCGTTGGACGCGTCTTCTCAAAAAGAAGCTTTTCGAACCGCCTGCGACTCTTTTCTCACTACGCTGCAAAGCATAAACGTACGTATGAAGCGTCAACTGCTGGCATTGGAAGAGGCAGGCATCGTCGACTTGGCCAGCGATACGCGCCAGGACCCTAGCGCCGCCCCGAAGCCGTCTCTAAAGCCCAATGGCGTGGGCTCAGTCGGCAATCTGGACGTCGGCTGGCTCAACAGCAGGAGTTGGCGGGTTGAGCGAGAGATGGAAGCTGAGCTGTGGCAAGAAGCTCGTGAGTTTCTGGAGAAGCATGGCGAAAAGCTCAAAATGGGTTAGGTTGGTCTTGCTGCAATCACGATGCCGTTGAGGCCGCGTTTGTCTGAAAAGTACAGATATCTCTCCCCAAGTGGATGAGGTGACTACTTGACCTCCCCTTCGCTCCTTGAAGAGCTCTTCATCACCTCAACAAAGTTCCACACCTGTGTCTCCTACACGCCTCAACGGCCGGCGAGAGGCTCGAAACTTCGAATCTTCCAGACTGAGGATAACTCTTCTTGGAATGAAGTTGGGCCGATAATCAACTATAAATCGCCCGATGCGACAGCTTCCTCGTTGGGTTGATCGGCACCTGGACTCGAATCTTTATCTTGGACAGGCTGGAGTTCAATGGTACTGTCTCTGACGGTTGCCTTGTTCAGCTTGAGAAATTTGATGCGCCAATGACACATGGCATAAGCGAAACCTCCAGTCATGATAAAGAGAGCGCCGCAGGCGATGGCAAGGGCAACGACGGATGCCATGTCCGTTTGGGTGGAATCCGTGGTGTTGAACTGCTTCGAAGAGTTGCCGCTCGACACGCGGCTAGCCAGGCTGTCTGCAAACGTCATGTCTGCTGTTTGGGCGATGAAACGATCGGTATCTGCTATCTGGACTGTCGACGACGTTGAGGAATCCATGTGAGATAGCCACACGCCGTTGCTTCTTATAGGGGATTCCTCGAACCGATCGAAGAACCAAAACGACGAGCGTTGGGTCCAGTAACGGGTGATGCTCTTTGTTTGCTAAACTACCTTAGGTACGGGACGAACATCATGACATTCAGAGGCAAACAAAGAGGCGGACTGCGGCTCAACCCTCTGAAAGGGAACATTTTGAAGGCTTGTCCACTTTACGTAGGACTTGACTCGCCGCGACAAATGAATGCATCATGACGCTCGCTGCCTGGAGATGGGACACAGCAAACTCGGTGGAAGTTCTGGCTGGATCAGACGGTCTATGGAAGAAAAGGCCACTGCTGAATAAAGACTTTTCGTCAACGATTAAAGCAAGTGAAAGAGGACTCGAATTGCTCTCATTGTGATGAAGTGAGGATATCCCAGAGAGGAGATCACATCTTCATAAGCGCGCGCTTTTTCGTATTCAATCACGGACTTTGAGTCTGGCGTGACGCGAGTTCGGGTATTTAAGTGCGCGGTTCAGAAGCGGAGAGGGCGCGTCCGTGTTGCGGAGATCTGCAGGCAAGGATATCGCATTACAAGTTCAGTTCAAAGGGAGGATCATGAACCCCCCCACCGTTTAAAACTTCTTGCACAGCTAATTAAGCGCATTGCAGGCGTGGAGGGACGTGGAATGGATTTGCGCGCAGACCTTCGCGTTGCTGTCGACCCGCGCTCTATTGAATGGATAGTCGCGAAATGCTTTAAGAGCACCGGACTGATCCACGCTTTAGACCCTGTTGGCCGGCAGATTGCACGTGCATTCGAAGTACTGCAGAGCGTTTGCATTTCTCCGCAATAAAACCGATCAGATGTCATTGTCATGGATGACAGGGTTGATCGTTTACGATGTATTACTGTAGAGCGAAAGCATAATCAAGCTGCACCGGAAACACCGGCTGCTGAATCTTGCACCGTTTTGAAAGCAAAGAGTGCTCATGTTTGGTGGAGAGTCGTAAGAAACACGTCGCAGAGCAGATTTGCATGCCTTTGCCCAACGCGCATCTTCTATTGTTGATGATGGGGCTTTATTAATAGAAGACGGGCAACATGGGAAACGCCGCAGACTGGTCTCTCCTTTTGGTGAAGACGGCGGATCGACCCCACATTTGCCAAGCACCAGCGCAGAAATACTTTGAGGTACGTAGGTACTCGTAGAATGCGGGCGGACAAGGTGGACTAGCAGGACGCATGCTCAACAGCCAATCATAACGTGCGCAATCCATCGCCCCCCGGTGTCCGGCCAAATGGCCCTTGTGGCCCATCCCCTTTCCTCCGCTGCCGCTTTCCAGTCCGTCTCGATGATACTTTACCCAGGCCTCGTCGTCGTTTTCTGACCGAGATCAGAGGACAACAGCCATCGCAGCTCATCAAGGCACCGTCCTGTCGATATTTCGGACGTCCTCGACCCATTCGGCGCTTACAGAGGCAGCTGTCATTCACCCGTCCAGCCAGCCGCCACACCATTAATTCTGCGACGGCCGTTCCCCACGCGCGCCTTCAGGAGGTCCGAGTTGCCGAAACCTACGCCGCCGCAATTCGTCATGGCTTCCCTGTCGGCTCCGGGGGTCTCGTCCCTCCTTTTCCTCTTCTCCACGTTACGGCTTCTTCATATGGCTTCAGCACACGAGCACCACATGGGGAACAGCAAGATTGTCGCCGGCGATACCGTGTCCAAGGAGCCCATTGTACGTGTCGTTGACAGTCGCGACATCTAGGACACGGTCATGAGCGCTAACTATTGCATAGGACACGACGTTATGGATTCACATCTTCGTCCAGATATTCGCCTACGGCGTCATCTTCCCAATCGGAATGGTCTTTGGCGTATGTTCTCTCTCCGATCCAATGACCATTTGACGTCTGGCATGGCTCGAGAACAGCGACTAATGGACATCCGAACAGTTGACCAAGTCTCGATGGCACGTACCGACACAAGTCGTTGGTTCCGCACTCGCCCTTCTCGGCTTCTTCCTCGGGCATGCGCACGGCGGACGTGAATTCGTCGGCGGCAACATTCACTCCACGTTTGCGAGCATTCTCCAGCTTCTCCTCATCGCTCAGATCGTCCTGGGATTATATCTCAAGGGTCATTGGGAAAGAGGCGTGAACGGCAGAATCAGGAAGCTCATCCGGCCGTGCCACTCCATCATCGGAAAGGCCATGCCTCTGCTGGCATGGGTCCAGATGATTTTTGGAGGAATCACGACCCTCGGCTTCTGTCAAGGGGACCACCTAGGGCAATGTGCGGCTCACTTCATAATGGGCGGAGCATTCATCGCGTACGGAGTCATTCTCACCATCATCCTCTTCGTCGGACAGGTCTGGATGAGGCGCACGGGACGATCGCAAGAATTCTTCGACAGTGCCGTCATCGCGGCATGGGGCTGCATCAACACCTTCACCGAACATCGCTGGGGTACCGCTTGGGTCAGGAACGATTGGCAACATACTACCATGGGTATTATATGGTGGTGCGCTGGCTTGGCTGGCATGTTCCTGAGCCGAGATCGAGACGGCAACCCGAAACGCAACTTTGTTCCCGGATTTGTCATTTTCGTCACCGGATGGGCTATGTCTGCCCACCCGCAACATCTGATGGTCAGCGCAATGACGCACAGCACCTTTGGAAAAACGTTGATGGCCGCCGGCTTGACACGTGTCATTGAGATTGCCTTTGTGCTTAAAGACAAGCAATCCCTCGATGACCATGGTCGCACATGGAACAGCTTTCAGTACATTCCTGTTTTTGTGAGTTTTCTTCTCTTGGAGTGCAGGCCTTCATACTGACGATTTCTAGCTTTTGTACGCTGCCGGTTTCCTCTTTATGGGCGCTACCGAGGAGCAAATGGCTCTGATCGATAGCTCCGGCATGGATGGCGTCTCTTACATCCTCATTCTCTTCTCCCTCGCTTTCCTTGTATTTCTCTTTGCTAGCATGCTCATCCAACTATACGACCGCTTGGCGAATCCCGGAAAGTCCACAAAGGACATTGCAAATGGACACGCCATGGCGAACGCCCATCTCGAGCAAGGACGACTTCGAGATGCTGAAGAGTTTGAGCTCGACGGTCTCACGAGCGACGACGAAGATGAGAGGCATCGAATGCTACGGAGGAGCGAAGATCACTCAAGTCTGGACACTCCCAGTACCCTTGGGAAGAACAACGAGTCATCGGTGCATTGAGACAGCGTCAAGCCTCTAGCAAAGTATGCGAGGCATATGGGCGGCGAAGACATTGAAATTCACTCGCATAATCGGCGTTCAGGTATTTGGGTATGGGTTGGCTATAGCTGTTCGCGAGTTTGAGGTGTGCAAAAAAGCACATTCTACTTGATCATTTCATGAAGAGAGAACCTTTCTCTGTTGAGATTCTTGCATTTTAATTCCGTGCCTTGTCGTTCTTATCGCGGTTGACAATGCGATGCGGCCGATGCAGCCCGCCCTTACCCTGTGGCTGTGGCGGGTCGTGCGTAGCGGGGCGCTTCAGTTAATCGACTTTTTACTGGGACGACCCTGGAAACTCTTTCACACCCGCGACTCACTCATCGCCCCGACTCATTTGACACTTCTTCTTTTGCTGCGCCGGCTATTTTCTTCTTCGCAACCATGCCGTCCGTCAAGAACCCGAACCGGCCGTCCAAGAACCGCCTGGTCGCGCGGGCCGCCAAGGCGCGCAAGGTGCAGCAGAAGCGCAGCACGGAGAACAAGAACAAGATCAGCAAGGCCGACAAGGTGCGCGGCGCGCGGCCGGGGCTGCTGCCCAACAGCGGACCGCGAGCCCAGCTGAGCGGGAAGAAGGCCCGCAAGCTGGAGAAGAAGCTCGGGTACGCGCTCAAGCGCAAGATGGAGAGCGAGGGCGAGGCCGTGATGAAGGGTGCGCATGCGGGATGTGAAGCTTCAGAGAACTAGCGCCTATACTAACGGATATGAGCAGATGCGCCCGAGGTCACTGAGGCGCAGAAGAAGAAGGAGGACGGCGATGAGGAGATGGAGGGTATTCAGTAATGGGAACGTTTCGAGGCTGTCAAGGATGGAGAGTTGGCTTGGAGGACTGGATTTGACGACACTTTTTGATGCAGAGGTTCGCATCGACTCGTCCTGGCGCCCGTCGTCGTCGCGGCTAACTCTGGTCTCAGGTGACTGCGCCCGAGAACGAGTCGACGAGCAAAGACAGATGTACGTCATGGATCGCGAGAGCACCTGGACGGTGAGAGCGGCGGGCGCTTAGATGGATGAGCCAAAGCCGAGGTCGCAAACTTGAAGATACCCGTGGACGACGAGTTCCGTCAATGAGAGAGAAACGCATCAGCGCATAGTGTGCTACCGACTTTCTGGCTCAGCCACGTGGGAGTTGCATGTCCCAGTGCGAGCTTGGTCCTGAACGTCTGTCTTGTTTGTTCAGCGGTCGATTCTGGTGCAGGTGCAGGTGCCAGGACTTTGAAGCGATTGTTGCAACTGGAGACTGGCCTAATAGTGCCTTGGCATAGGCTGCTCTCCTTCAGGTGTGTCGTTTCGTTTTGAATGTAGTTTCCTCACTATTGTTTCTATTGTGTCCGGTTGTGGCGTCGTGCCGTCCCTTTGTCTAGAGCTGGCTTGCTGTTTTATGTCTTCTGGTTCTGCAGTGGCAGATACCCGGGTCCCCATTCACACTATGGAACAATGGGCCAACTCGGAGGTCTGGACACTTTGGAGCAATAGATCTTTTCATCCTGCACGAGCACGAATCTCTTATCTCTGCCACCCGTACTCTTTAGCTTTTCTTCTCCTCCCTCATTCCTTAACGTTTCACACCATCCTTCGGTATTCTAGCAAGTGTTCCTTGCGTCTCGGGTCTCTTCTGAACACCTTTCATCTCATCAGATTGCTTCTCGGCCTTTGCGCCACCACACTCATTTTGCTGAACACGACCGAGGTGCATCATGGTTATGCCGTCCGATCCATCTTTCGAGGTTATCGTGATTTCCTCTGATGAGGAGTCAGTGGGCGCATCGCGCAGTCCCTCTCCTGTGCCGCTCCCGCGACCACTCACTGCTGAACGTTTGTTTTCCTCGCCCGTGGCAGACTCTGAATTCCTAACTAAGTTCAAAAACTTCAGAGGCTGAAGAGGTTGCGCGGCGAGAAGCAGCCTCAAGGGATTTCGCCGACTTCCTTCGCCTTGCTGTTCCGACCGCGCTGATCCCGGACAACATTCACCGCTACATAACCCGCGAATCGAGTGCTCGCCTGAGACTGGCACAGGAGACTGGCGTTAAGCTACGCGATCTCAGCATCGGTGAAGATTGTCTGCCAACGTGGCCAGGTCTCAACTGGGATCCGGAAGCCGAGTCGCTTCATGTAACCATCCAAGATCGGCTGGTTGACTACCAAGTCTCCCAGGATCTGGGAAACTTGGTGCGCCTGCAGATCATCTCGAAGGGAAACCAGGAACTGGCAAAGGCACGAGAGCTTGGCGTCGATATTTTGCGAGTCTCGATCGGGCCCAACCTGTTGCCGGTCTGGGATACTGAGCAGAATGCCGATGAGAACAGCCAGGCTTTGGCTGTCAATGACGAAGAGGCCACCGATGAGCCAGAGCCCACGACTCCGCAAACAGACATTTGGTCAACTGGAGTTCCGTCCATCATGTCGGCTATCACGCCTGTCACTGACACTTTTAATCTGAGCGGTCTCGGCGAATCACAACCTGGCTGTGCACGCTCAGCTTGTGACAGCGACAGAGTGAGCGACAGCTGCAGCAACACTAGTACCGACGAATACGACGATGAGTTCTACATGAACAACTTTGTGTCCCCGATCCCCATCTGGGATGACGGAGAAGCAGTCAATATTTTTCACGACGCGGAGTTGGTTGGGGGTCCTGACGGATCAGCCATGGTCGACCTCGAGGTATACCTTGTTGAAGGCGACGATGAAGAACTTGCGGACATGCCCGAAGTCGAGTTGGCAGTAGATCGCGAAGCGTTTCATCTCCATTTTGGGGACGACGAGGCGATCGACGTCGACATCCAGAATGCTCAAATCTTTTGCTTCAGCCACATTGAAGAGGCCGAGAGCGAGACCGACAGTAGAGCGCGCGATGACCAGTGGCGCATTGAAGAAGGGAAACCTGAAGAAGCCGGTCGAAGTCTCCAGCGGCCCGAGCCCTTGTTTCAAGACGAAGAGAAAGAGAAGCAGAGCTTGCCCGCGGCCACTGAAGATACCATCGAGGAAGTCATGAGTGAGGAGGACGAGGAGGACGAGGATCAGAATGCGGGTATCATGGATGATGCCATGGCCAAGACCAACAACGGCTGCAATCACGACAACGGCGAACTCGAAGTCATTTATTATTGACACGATGACCATGACAACCGACGGAAACGAACATGGCGTATTTTTACACTAATTCTTCCGACCTTGCACTTTATTTCGTATCTCGACGACCGTTTCTTCTCAAGGACATTCATGACGGCTCAATAACGCTCGATTGATAAAGGACATTGGGAAAACGGGAGAATGGGTTTCAACTTGAATGGCGCATTCACGCGGGTTTTGATGGGAAGGATCAAAGAGGACAGTGGGATACAGGACCAGGCGTTTGGGTTGATTCGTTTCATCTTTCTAGTTTTCAAGAGCACATTAGGTCAATATACATCATCGTTTATTTCATCTGCTCGGTATATGGTAGCTCGCTTGTCGCGAGCGAGTGAAATGAATCGGTAGCCTGCCCAGATGAGCACGAACCACATGGCTACAGCCGACGAGGTTCTGATGAAATGGGCCTTGTCGTATCGACCCTTCCCATGCTCATGTAGCCGGGCAGGACCCGATTATGTATGTATTTTGGATGCTGCCCCCCCAGCCCTATGGGTGAATATGGTGCACGATATGCGCAACCATTGAAGTCTTCAACTACATGTATGACCAGCATCACGTTCCTTGTGGCAGTTGGAAATCTGCCCGTCTGACTTTTCAGTAAGGTGACCACTCCCGATCCGGCGGTGCAAGATCAAGGTTTAACTCAAAGGACAAGACTCTGATTGTCTGTCCCACGATCACCAAGGCCCTTGCTGCGTGCGGCAGGCAAAGAGATCGTGGCGTCGCTCATCGTCTGACATGGCGGCCTCACCTGCGTCTGCGAAGGTCTAAGTTATTATTTCCAAGGCAGCCAGCGTAAGCGCTCTGCCGCTTCAGGGCATGAGAGGCGATGCGGCAAGGGATGGCCGGATCCCAAGCCCGCAAACTGCAACGGCAGCCGAGCTCGCTGCATGAATACGGCACGTGGCAAAGGACCGGGGAAGGACAAGCGAAGGCGCCAAGCTTGTTGGCCTGCCTAACTCGTAGGGCTACTCCCGCCGCTACTGTAGTTAGAGTCGAGCAAAGCAGAGCATCTCGAATCCGTGCGTCTTGCAAGTTGCAGATCTCTCTGTAGGACTTACAGGGGAGGGCATCCCTGTCCTTGACAACACGGAGCCGGCCGAGGCCGAGGCACGTCTAAAACCCCTGTCCTGCAATGGACTGTCCAGACTCCAGCTGGATAATTGGAGCTACAGTATGTGGCTCGATCTTTCCCAAAGAGTCATTGACGCAGGTTGAGCCCTGCTGCAACATGCCACAAAAAGAAGCCTCTCAATCATCGCACGATCTCTGCTGAGAAACTCGGCGGCTGGACCATGGATGTTGGACGTTGCACAACATGAACCCAAGACTCGAAAGACGACTGTCCTGTACGAATCCTTACGGCACTCGACGCCGCGTTACACCCGCTACTCTTTTAGAAGACAGACATAATCAAAGTGGCGGCGGACCCTTGATGATACAACTCCTTGATTGGCCGCTGGTTTTCCTGCAGTCGTCGCTCTGTGGGGGTCCCGCTTGATGTCTGCCCGCTTACGCTTTCCACTTCTCGACGCGGGCAAACAGGGACCAGCATTGGCCGGTTCTCGGGGAAGCTCCATGTCAAGATGCTGTGGCGTGCTCATCATGGCTTGACGGCCCCGGCTCGTGCTGACGTCCGTGAGACAGCAGGCATCCCGCCTTTTCGACTTGAACAAGATTTACGGCACATTATTTCCGGTTGTTCGCGATGAAAGAGTGAATTGTCAAGTATCACGATGGACTAGCACTACGAAAGATGGTGGCTTGAGAGCTGAAAAGACTCGGCCGAGATTTACTCGAGATTGAATGATCAATGGCACTTCGCCAAAATACAGGTATATTCGTCATCGTATGATGGCATCGACACATGGACGAGCGAAAAGAGACTGCATTTGTACGGTAGAGATCCAATCTGTTGGGGCTGAAGAGGTGCAGGACCGTTACCTACTTTGACGTTCTTGATTTGAATCTATTTCCCCGAGGCTCGAGCAGTGGGAGTGAGACTGTAAGCGGCCCCACTGCTCCGTGTTGGAAGCGGCGAGGGGGGTCAACATCAATCTGGGTCGACTCTATGTCGGGATCTGGCCGTTAAGGCTGTCTGGCGTTAGGAAGAGACCCCTGTCTCTGTAAGATATGAAGGACGCATGCGTCCTACCCAACGGTCCAGTTTCCCGACGTCTCTTCTGTGGTTTCCTATGTTATGTTCTGGCGTTGGATGCACGACCAATGACACTGTCACTTCAATCTTGATGCTTTCTCTACCTGCTCTCCATCCCACGGAATCCGTTTTCATGTACGACGTCCTCGCTACACTGGACGACTGGCAGACTGGAAACATGCCGACCACAAGTAATACTGTCGAGCGCCGTCGGCAGCAGAATAGGGATGCACAAAGGAAAAGACGTATGTCCCTCGATGCTCCAAAGACAAGAGCATACATACGTTGTTGGCATCGGCAAGAGGCTGCTGCTTTTGTAAAAAAGGGTCGCTAAATTCTCGAGATAGGGGACACAATTAAGTCCCAGCTACAGGAACTAAAGCAAGCGAATGTTGCCCTGCAAGCATTCAAGGATTGCGTCCTGCAGACGAGACGAAATTCTCCGGCCGTACTCGAACCGAACATGCTGCAACGATCCAGTCGCGACATGCCACTCTCACCGAGGCACTTTAACATTCCTAAATTATCGCAACAAGAACACCAACACCAGAATCCGACTGCAGTCCAAGATATCCGCGATCAAGAGCAACAAAGCTGGCGTTTCGACGAGGACTTTGTCAGAGGGCCGATGGAAACGTATCTGAAAGATATGGATATAGACCTGACGATGCAGTCACGTCAAGAGATGAATGACCACGGCCAGTCACTCCTGACTCCCGCTTCAGACTCGGAGCTGCTTGCGATGCCGAAGACACAGCTCAGCACCATCGGGCCGGACTTGGCCGTTGGATCATCTGGGGACGTCGAGGCGGCCCGCTGCACCCCTGAAAGATCCATGGCCTGGCCGAGTAAATACCCCTGCGTCAACCCCGATGCGGCTGTACCCGCAGGCCGCGGTGATGTCGGCAAGCCGCAAGCGAAGCCTGGGCCGTTGAAGCTGGCCATCTCCAACGGTCACCTGTCCATGGCGCGGCTGCTCATCAAGCACGGCGCAAACGTGAACGCCAGAAGCGACTCGGGAAGGACGGCCCTGCACGAGGCGGTCCACAATAACGACAAGAACATGGTAGAGCTGCTCGTCGACAGCGGAGCAGACTTAAATGCGGTGGACATGTCGGGGGCAACCCCTTTACAAATCGCGGCGTCACTGGGCTACGTCGAGGTCGCCGAGGTTCTTCTACGCCTCGGCGCTGACATAGATCATTCCATTTAATCATGGAAGAAGGAGCCAATATAGAATACATGTAGATAGAATGAAGTGATGAGTGTTATTGGACTTTAATTGTTTTCTCCTTGTACGCTGCACGTACAACCATATGCAAAGTATGGGTCACGCTCGTAGTGCCTGGCGTGAATCAATATTGATCACATCTCGTGCCGGCGCAATCATTCTTGTCATACACACCTTGCAGCTATTGAGGCAGTTCTGTCTTTCACCAATACACTGAAGACTTTTGCGTTGAACACACTGAACGCCGACATGTAGACAAGGTCAATCTGCATGTGGCTAGGGATGAAGACTTCGCGTCATATTCACCCGAGACTCACGTACATGGTCAGCTTCATGACGCAGGATAGCCATGTCATCGTTTTCACTTGAAGCGGAAGAGCTGCTGCTCACTACATGTAGGCAAAGAGGCGGGATTGATACGTGGAATAAGCTCTGGCCAGTGACTGCCGTGATTGATGCGGACAATGAGAGGCGGATCCCTCACCTGCCCAAATTTACTTTACTCATGGGTGAAAAGGTCATCGTCTCGAAGTCAAAACCATACACTCATCGGCCATGACTCGTCACGATGTAAGTCAATGCAGGCGTGCGGCCACACTACTGCCCGCAGCCAACGTAAGCAGTGACGTTGGGAATCCCAACGGACTCCCCTGCTGCATGGGTGATCGGCTTCAACGTGTAAGCACGGCAAATTTGAGCCGTTGTGCTACCTAAGTTACAAGCTCCCTGAGACCTGCATGTGGTTGCTTGCTCTCGGATACCGGCTGAGAGAAAGAATCCCGTAACCGGGAGTGGGAGCTAAGTGAGCCAAGCCTCGAAGCGGTCAGTTAGATCAACAATCGACTTGAAGATCCCCGATAACAGAATACAGACGTAGCGTACTTGACTACTTCATAGATGATGACATTGACCACCAACCATAGAGACAGGTACTGTTCACCATCATTACTCGAATGTCGTGTCCATATGCTGTAAAATAGAGGAAACCACATCAACATTGAGCAAGTCGTGATCAGCTCGAAAACTGCAACTTGCACGTACAAGCGAGGTCCCATCAGAATTTCAAATACGGCGCAAGTTGAGGTTCTGCCGGAGGGGGTGGGGGGAGGGGGGG
>APKU01000155.1:0-19332 GCA_000472125.2 Hirsutella thompsonii MTCC6686
GGCTATAAGCCGGCTAAGGGCTATAAGCCGGCTAAAGGCTAATTCGCTTAAAAAATATATTTCCGCCTTAAAGCTATAAAGTTATAACTTTATAGCCTAGCTATTTATCCGGCTATATAAAAGGCTATAAGCCGGCTAAGGGCTATAAGCCGGCTAAAGGCTAATTCGCTTAAAAAATATATTTCTACCTTAAAGCTATAAAGTTATAACTTTACGGCCCGGTTATTCCTCCGGCTATATAGGAAGTAATATATTAAGAGGCTATATATTTAGGATAACGATTATATCTATTATTAGCTCTACCGCTTATAAAGCTATTACGCCTTAAGGCCTACCGCTTCTTTTATTTCCCCTTTTATATTTACTTAACGATAGAATACTTTTTATTTTAGCTATATTTTTCTATAATCTTAATCGCTATATAGACGATAGTTAGGATAGCGGAGGGGGTATTAATTATAGCTTATTAACCTCGCTTTATAAAAGTATTCGTTATATAGTTAAGGTAAATCGGTAGGTACTTTACTAACTTAAGCGCGGAAATAAGGCTTATAATACCGCCTATAAAGTAGCTAGTACCCGCGATAAAGCCGGTACTTATAATAAAGCTAATACTTATAATAAAGTCGCTTAAAGGTTATTAAATACTATTAGCTTTATATTTATAAGTAATTAAGGCCGCCTATAAAGGGATTAAATAATATTAAGGTTATAGATTCGAAATAATAATTCTTTAATATCCTAATTATAGAAATTAGTAAAATTAATATATAAAAATATAGGATTCTTATTAATAGCTTATTAAGCTATTACTAAGGATAAATATCTTCTTTTATAAGCTCTTTACCTAATTAAAGCTAGGTAAATATCTTATAAGAATAAGATAGGCTATATTAATTAGTAAATTAATTACGGTAGGATTAAAGCGGCTCGCTTAAGGTTATCGCAATAGCTATTATTTAATACTACTAAGCTATTAGATCGATAGCGAAATATATTATAGCTATAATAATTATATTAAGCTACTTCTACCTAAGGTATTAATATTACTAAAGAAATTATTACTATATAGCTATCTATATATATTATTACTTCTTATTAGCTATTATCTAAAGTATCGCGTAATAAAGATAAAATAGGTTACTTATACCGGTTATAAGGTATAACTTAATATCCTTATATATTATTTCGATTAGGCTATTAACCCTCTAGCCGAAGTTATAGTATCTATCGATAAAGTATTTTACTTATTACTATCGCTATAATATATATTCGTTCGAGATATATATAATAATATATTATTATTAAAGAAATTTAATATTAAATAGCTATTAGGCCCGGTAGAAGCTATCTTCTATAGTAATATAAATAATAGCCTATTATATAGCGAATATACCGTTATAGGTATTATCTTCTTAAGGTAATATCGTCTAGTTATTTAGGGTAACGATACCCTTATTAGCTTCCTATTATATTATTAATATAGCGATCTTAATCGCGGCGTTATCTTAAGTACTATTCGACTTATCGTCCGCTAGTATATCGTTAGGGTTATCTTTAAACTATCGAGACTTAATTTATACCTTAATATTTATATTAATATAATAAATATAGAGCTATTATTATAATAGAGGAAAGACGACTAATAGGGCGTTTTTTAACGCTTTCTTTTTATCTATAATAATTATAGCTAGCTCTATTATATAAATTAACTATTATAGGTCCTTTAGCTATTAATAAAGCTAGAGGTAAAATTAGCGATATTCTTTTAATCTATAATATTAATAGCTTAAAAGAGATATAATTTAAAGCGATTAGTCTTATATATATTATTAAGGCCTAATATATTAAGGAATCTTTTCTATATCTCTTTATATTATAGATAAGTCTAAAGTAAACCCTTAACCTTATTTTTATTATTAGTAGTATACTTAATAATATAATAAAGGCCGCTACCCTAAAGGTAACCGATAAAGGCCTAAATAGCCGTCTTCCCGTTAAAAAGCTTATATTATAACTTCTAGCGATTATTATATATATTATAAAGCTAGAAGAATATACCTTTATTATTATAACTATAGTTCATAATAGTAATATTAATCTTATAGGCCGGTAATATTATTTACTTTAAGAGATTATATTCTATAGCCTATTACCCTAAAATATAGTATCTATAAATATTATATATTAATATATCGAGAGAAAAAGGGTATAAATACCCGCGATAATATTATATATCTATTATTAATATTTAGCCTTTAATATTAATACTATAATAATAATAAGGTAGTTGCTTTTCTTTATAGCTATATAACGAAGGCTAATACTTTATAACTTATAAATAGGGCTATAATTATAGATAAATATAATATTTATAAGGATACTTTCTATACCGCTATTAACCTTATAGCGGTTATTTAATTGCTTAACGATTATAGCGCTATTATCGCGGTAGAAGCCTTAAATAAAATTATATAATTCTTTATATATAATAAAGTAAAGAGATAGAGGTACCGGAGGAATAAGCGGCGGTAGCGGTAATAGCGGCGGTATCGATATTATCGCGATAGCTTTAATTAAAGGGTAGTATTATTAATAGAAAAAGAAAGAGTTAATTCCTAGAATAACTCTTAAGGAACCCGCTATAACCTATAGGTATATAGCTAATTTAGGTAGGCGGGCCTAATACCGGCCGGACTAGCTAAGCGCGGCGCTAATATAGATCTATTATACGAATAGTAAAAAGTAGTTATATAAATAGCTCTACTCTTTAATATATTTCCGGTTAGCTTATTAATTAAAAGTATAATAATACCTTATTAGCTATTACCTAAATATATATTATTAATTTCTTAAAGGTATATTAGGCCTTTTAGGGCCTAATTTACCTTTAAATCTTTTTTCTTTTTCTTTCTTTTTATAATATAGCGCGCTTAATAAGTTTTCTTTTTCTTTTATATTATTATTAATTTATATTTATATTACCTCCCCTTTAAAAAAACCTTCGCGAATAAGACTAATGCCTATAGCGGGCGCGTATCGCGAGTAAAATTAAATCCGATTTTATTCTCGATCTTAGGACGCTAGAATGCCCTAAGGTAGGATAATCTCTAGAGGTATAAGAGGGTATAAGGGATAGGGGCCGGATAACCTTTTTAGGTAAGGCCTTTATTCGAGCTAATATTAGGAGCGGGCGGCCTCCTTCCTCCCTAATATATAACTATTTAAGGTCTATAATAAGGAGAATTATATTATAATTAAGCCGGGCTTATTATTTTAAGTAGACGAACTAGCTAATTAATTAATATATATTAAACTTAAATATATTATCTTTAGGGATACCCTTTAATATATATAGGCGGTTTTTACCGATTATATAGCGGCTTAAACCTAAGCTTAAGGATTTACCGAATTATAATTCTATAAGATATAAGCTATAATTAAAACGGCTATAAAGGATATAATTAAAGAATTAAGCCTAAAGGCCGATATAATATAAAATAAAAGCTAAACTTAAGCCTTAATAATAATAAAAAAATAAAAAGAATAATTAATTTAAAGTTATAAATAAGTAAATATTACTATAATATATAAAAAAGCTAATAGTTATAAATATACTATAGGTAGAAAGTATTATAAATAAAAGCCTAAAGGATATAATATAAGCGATTAATACGGCCTTAAAAAGGGTAATAATAGCGGTAATAAGGCGCCTACTAAGCGGAGATATAATAATAACCTTTAATATAGCGGTAAAGGAGTTTATATAGAACCTAATATAGGTTATAAATACCTTTAGTAATAAAGCTAAAATCGTTAAGTAGAAATATTAAGTAATTATAAAAAGGATATTAGCCTAGCTTATAGCTAGAAACTATAAAGAGTAAAAAGAAAAGCTAAATAAGGTAAATAATATCTTAATCTTAAAGATAAAGGTAATAAAGCTATAAATTAAAAACTATTTAATTTAGATTTTAATCTTCTCTTTAATAGATATTAATAAAGCTAATAAACTCTATAACTTCGGATTAATAGTAAATATCTAAGTATTTTAATATAAGCCCTTTAATAAAAAGGTCTATTTATAAAGGTATTATAATTATTATAAATATAATTATATTAAGAGGAAATATAAAGAGGTAATAAGGTATAGCTAATATAAAGAAGTAAAATATATTAAAGGAGAGGATAACTACCCGGTAAAAGTAGGTATTATCCCCTATAAATATATATCTTATTATAGAAACTACCTATTATAGGCTAGGACCTATTTTATAATAGTTAAGCTATAGGAAAATATAAGGATATATTACTTAATATAACCTATCCGGTTTATTAAATAGACTATAGATTTATAAGCCCCTTTAGCGTTATACTTAATATTTTAATTCGATATACCCTTAATCCTAATTATACCTACCTTAGCGAGATAAAGTAAAAATAAGGATAACCTTTAAGTATAGGTATTACCTATATTAATAAGACCTAAATAATAAACTTAAGTAACTTTAATATCTAACGATTTATAAGGTAATATAGCGCTACCCTTTTAGATTAGACCCTATTTATATTTATATAGCTAAAGCTAAAATAAATTATTAATTATAAAGAAATTATAATAATATATAAATAAAGGTTTTATATTAGAATATTAATAAGAGAAATAAATTAATATATCTTATATTATATAATAAGGAATAATATAATATTATTATATTATAGGAGGTAGCCTTAGCCTTAAGATAGCTACCGCTATCCTTAAGCCTTACCCCCTATAAGTTATTATAAAAAGGTAGCCGCCTAGCGATATATATATATAAGAAACTACCGGTAGGAGGCTAGGAATTAATAATAAATTAAGATTAAAGAATAATTACTTTTAATAAAGGTAAGAGATTATTAGCTATATATTTCCCTTTAAGTAAGCTTCGCGCTTTAGCCCTTTAGGCTAAAATAAAAGCTAAGATAGGATAGGCGATTATAATTATAAGGGACTTTAATACCTATTATCCGGCTTAAAATAAAGATAAAAGGATAAATAATAAAGCCGAGTACCTCCTAGCGGAGGTAATTAAGCTTTAGGCTAACCTTTTTATATTAAAAGGAGAATATATAAAAAGCTTTTATAGATATAAGGATAATACCTTAAATTTAACCTTTATAATAAAAGATTTTAATTTAATATATTAAGGACCTAACTTAAAGCTAGTTAGCTTTAATTATATCTTTTAAATCCTCTTTTTAATTATTTCCTTTTAGGAAAAAAAAAGGAAGAAAATAAGCTAATATTAAGGTAGAAAAGCATAAATAAAAAAGCGGTTTAAAAGAAAGCGGAAGAAATAATACCGAAATATAAAAAGGTAAGAACGAAAAAGGAAATAAATAAAGCCTTAAATAACCTTACTAACGCCCTTTAAAGTATCGCTAAAGCTATAATCCTATATTAGCTTAAACGATAGGGAAATAAGGATTAATAGTATATAATAAGGGTAATAAAAGTATTTAAGGCTATAAAAAAAGCTAAAAGGAGATATAAAAGATAAAAAGGGGATAAAAAGTAAAAAGAGCTTAAAAAGATAATAGCGACCTTAAAGTAAGTCGTTTAAAAAAAAAATAAAAAGCTTAATAGGAAACGCTATAAGTAATAATAAAAAACTTAAGCTTATTTTAAAAGCTAGTAAAATAGGCCTACCTTTATAATAAAGCCCCCTTAGAACCTATTTATATCCCCTTATTTATATCGCTATAAGGAGTTATAATATATTTTTAAGATAAAGCGGCTATTTTTATAGCTAAATTCTTTTTTTAATTAGCCCTAATTAAATAATATTAAGCTAAAGAGTCCCTATTATAATTTAAAATAAAAGATAAAATTATTATAAGCTATATAATATAAGCGATAAAGAAGATATCCTTTTAGAAAATAATAAGGCTAGATAGGGTCCCTTTTAGGTTTTTAAAGATATATAGATTATAACTATAAAAGGAATTAATAAAAATCTTTACTACTTATATAAGGATTAAGTATTTCCCGATTTAATTTTAATATATTAATATAATAATCCTAAAAAAGCTAGATAAGAAATAGGAGGTTTATAGTATATTAAGAAAGTAGAAATTAATCTTATTACTTTTAACGATAAGGAAAATTCTTAAGGCGATACTTATTACTTAAATTGCTAAAGTATTAAAGGAAAATAAGCTATTATTAAAAAGGTAAATAGGAAATAGGAAATATAAGTCTATAGAAATTACTATCCTTATAATTATAGAGGTAATTAAAGCGGCTTAAGTAAGAAAAGATATAATATTATTCTTATAGTTAGATATTAAAGGAGCCTTCGATATAGTAAATTATAATATCTTACTTAAGGTCCTATCCGAAAAGGGCTTCTTAAAGTAGGTAATAAGCCTATTCTAAAGCTACCTAAAGGATAAGATTTTTATATTTATCTTTAATAAATAAGCTATATAACTTACTTTAATAATAGCTAGGGTCCCTTAAGGATCCCCCCTTTCCTTTATCTTTTTCCTTTATTATATTACCCCGCTCTATAAGCGCTTTTAAAAAGTATAAAGGATCTAAATAATAAGCTTTATAGATAATATTAACCTTATTAATATTAGATATAATATAGCGTAAACTATATATTAAATAGAAGAAGCTTAAGCGATATATTAAAAATAAATAGAGGAATTTAAAGTTATATTCGAACCTAATAAGAATAAGCTAATATATTTTATTAAAATAAGATAGGTAGATATAATAACTATCCGATTAGGCTTTAATATAATATACCTAATATAGGATATATAACTCCTTAAAGTTTAGATTTATTATAAGCTTTTATAGAAATTATACCTTATATAACTTAAAGTAAAGCTATAATATTAGGCCCTCTTATCTATATATTTAGCCGCCTCTATATATAGCTTATTACTTAAAAAGATAAAAGAAATCTATATTAAGGTAATCCGGGCTATACTTACTTATAAGGCGGCGGTATATTATATATTAACCTTAAAGGGGAAAAACCTAAAGGGTATTATAAAAAAGCTAAAGAAATATTAAATAAAATATCTATATATTATAGCGGGAATATATTAAGCTACCCCTATTTATTACCTAAAGGTAAAGATAGAGGTATTACTATTTAATATTTTCTTTAACTTTAAGGTAAATTATATAATCTTAAGATTAAAAACTATAAGTATATTCGCGAGATTTAAAACTATAATTATATTTATAATAATAATACTCTAAAAGAAGAAATCTAAATAGGATATAGCCTAGCCCTAACTTAAGGAAGTAATAATAGCGCTAGGCGATTAGCTAATAATAAGGAATAATAATAAAAAGATTCGATTAAGCTTTATAATATAAATAAAGGCTATAAAAAGGTAGCTATAAGCGAAAATCGCTAAAGAGTAGGTAAATAGGTAGGTAAAGGCCGAAAGTAAAATAAAAGCGGGCCTTAAATAAGGCTTATAGTATATAGCCTCTATCCCGCTATTTTTTAATTTAATAAAAGGCCCTTTAATATTATATAAAGGGTAACTAAAATATATTAGCGCGGTATTAATTTAAATATATATTAAGAAGATAAGCTTAAATAACTTCCTCTTTAAAAGAAAGATATTAAAAATAATAATACCCCTTTATTAATATAAGGCCGGAAAGGATATAATATATTATATTACTTTAAACTATAAGTTAATAATATAAGCTAGAAAATAATTACCCTTTATTAAAGAAATATAAAAAATATATTAGCTCTTTTATATAAAGGGCTATATAGCTAAGCTAATATAATAATTCTTATCTCTTAGGCGCCTTTTATAATTTATATTAATAAAGATATTAAAGAGGCTTAGCCCTAATTAGCTATACCTATAGATTAATAAAGATAGCTAAGACGGTTAGGATAAAGAAGCTATTAGGGGAAGATAATAGGTAGATAGGAAGGTCTTAGGTAAGGTATTAATTACTATTATAATAGCGGTATAAATAGATATATTTAATAAAATAATAAAAAGTAAACTATAAGTAATTATAATAAACCTAAACCTTAACCTATATAAAAAAGCTAAGGCTAAGGCGGGGGCGATTATCTATATAGAGGAGGAGGAGAATTAATTAAAAAAGAGATATTTTATATACCTAATATAAGGATTAAACCTAAGCGGAGCGATAAAATAAAGCGGGCTATCCTTAATATACTAAAGACGCTAAAGATAATAAGGTAAGGTATTATTATATAATATTTTATAAAGGTAAATAATTATTATTAGGTTATCTTTATTATTTTCCTATTAAATTATCCCTTACCGATAAAAGAAAAGAAAATTAAAAACTAAATATAATTTATATAGCTCCTCCTTATATTAGGACTTAATCGTATTAAAACCTATTATTAATAGGACTTTTTAATAGGAGTTTCTATTATATTATTATTATCTTCGCTATCTTTATTACTTATATTACCTAGCTTAATTACTTCCTTTAATTTAAGGCTAAAGGCCTATTTATAACTTAAACCCTAAAGGGCGGTAGAGCTATTAATCTTTAAGAACTTTTTTATTTACGGCTTATTATTAAGGGTATTAAGCTACCTAATAATAAAATAAAGTATTAGGGGTAGGGGTAGGATTAAGGCTAAAGAGCTATTAAAGCGCGGAGATATAATAATATTAGGGCTAAGGTAGAAAGTTTTAATAATATATAAATCGTAAAAGGATTAAATATTATTATAAATATCTTAAAGTATTACGGCCGATATAAATAAACTATATTTTATCCTATCTAGCTAAAAAAGGATTAATATATAAAAAGATATAAAGTTATTATATATATACTTTTAGGCGGCGGCTATACCTATAGGCACTAGTTATTAACTAATAATATCCGACTAATTACTAACGGAAAAGTAGGTTAACCTAGTTCTCGCCTAAACCTCTATATAAATTAACTTTAAGCTTTTTACGATATCTTAATAACGCCTTATTTAATTATAACGCTACTTATATTACTATAATCCCCTCGTCTCGACCTTTCTATTTATATTAGTTATCTTTATTAATTCTTCGCTATAATAGAGTTTATAAATACTATATTCTTTACTATCTATAGCTCCGAAGAAGCGGCTATTACCGCTTATAAGGCTATAGGGTAGGAAGTTAGCTTTAGCCTATAGCGTTAGAATATATAGCCGCCTCGCTTTTCCGGCTAGCCGACTAGCTACGTCTTATTAGAATACTCTAAGGTAGGTAAGTATAGGGATTAGTATTACCCCGGTATATATAGTACTAAACGTTAGTATAATATATCGTTATAAAAGATAGATTATAGCTTTAAGCTTAGCCTTAAAAGGTAAGGGGGCTAAGACTAATAGTTTATAATCCCTACTACTTCCTATAAGCCTTATAACTACCCTTTTACCCCTATTATTATATATAATACCTTCTAGACCGACCTCCTTAAGAGTTATAAGAGTTATATTAAATACTTTTATAATAATAGCCTCCGCTTTATATAAATCGCTATATAGCTCTATAGTTAAGCTAATAAGGTATTAGGCCTTATTAATATATAGAGCTTATATATAACTAACTTCCTCGCTTAATAGCGGCGCGAGGAGCTTATTAGCTATATATTAATTTAATTCCTTTATAACCTTCTTAAAGACTTATCCCTTAGCTTCTTCTAGCGCGATTTACGTAATCTAGAGGGCCGGCTAACTACCCTCTTTATCGCCCTTTATATTAATATATAGCTTTAGCGTTAATACTATTATACCTTACTATTTAATTATATATATAAGATTAATAGGTTTAAGATACCGCTTTTTAATTTCTATAAATATACCTTAGAGAGGAAGACCTTCTTTATTACTAATACCTTCCTTATAGGGGAGGCTAAGCTATAATACCGCTAGGCCCTTAACTACTTCCTCGAGCTTACTATAGAAGAGGGTATTCTATTACCTTAGGTTATCGTAACGAACCGAAAGCTTACCCTTATAAACGCTATAAATACTATAGCGCTTATTATTATATTTTACTTATTATACCGCTAATATATTAATAAAAATATATTAGCTAAAATAAAGCGTTACTTCCTTAAGGCTATATATAACGAAAAAAATAGGGTTATCTAGGTACTTAAATTTACCGATTTCCTTTAAGCTTAAAAGGCTATCGTTAAGGCTATTAATAAAGGTACCTTCTATAGGCTATTATAAGCGTTTAAGGCCCTTAAGCGTTACCCGCTTACCGCTATAGTATATATTATTAATATCTAGCTTAACCCCTAAAAGGAGAAGTTCGTAGCCTACTTTATTAACCGGTATAAGTACTTTAGGTATATAATAACCTTTAGATAGATAGTATTACGCTAGGGACCTATAGAGGTATTTAGGGTAGCTATCCTATTTATAAGGGAAACTAGGAAACTCCCGGAGGAAAACCCTTACCTCGTCTTCCTACTATCGTGCCTTTTCTATCTCGGTTGCGCCTCTATAGCGTATCGTCCCCTAGGGTAGGTCCTAGGGGTCTCTAGTTAGTTATCCTACTAGCGCTCGTACTAGCGCGCGGCCGGTATAGGGTAGCCTAGCTGCCCTACCTTTTTATTTATTAATATACTAGCCCTTCCTTCCGCCCTTCTTCCTTTCCCTCTTCCTTTATCTTTACTATTATTACTACCCTTTCCCCCTCTATAACTACCTCGTACCCGACGCGCATCTATCTATCCGCCTACTAGTCTTGCGCCTCTTCTAGACCTTCCTTTTTATTACCGCCGTCCCTATCCGCGATACCCGATCGCTCCCGCCTTAACGCTGCCTTTTCCCTAGCTCTTTAGGCCGAGGAGGAGGAGGTAGAGCGAAAGCTCGCGGTATCGACGCTTTAGGCGTTAGAGAAGTCGAAAGGGAAGTCGAAGAAGGCTCCCGGCTCGGCCTCTAAGCGCGTCCCCGCCGTATCCGGTTCTAAGCGTATAACTCCCTATTAGAATTATATCGGGACGCTTATTAGTACCGATTATAGCCGTAACTACGACGGCTATTAGAACTAATATCGTAAGCCGACTCTACCCCTACCCTCCTTTAAGTCTCCTCTTTACCTATTAATATATTCGCTAGGTATAACCTCTAAAGCCTATTATCGTTATTACGACTCTAACTAGAAGTATTTTAGAGTAGGTCTATATCCTATTCCCTATCTACCCTAATTAGGTTCCCTCTAACTTCTCCTTTAGATTAGACCCGAAAGCGCCGGCTATACGGCTATCTTATATACCTATTACCTTAGTATTCGTAATAAAGAGGAGGACCCCTACCTTAAGCGTTAGACCGAGCTATACCGGGCCGCTACCGCGTCTCGTAGAACTAAGGCTACCGTACGAGCCTTTAACTAGCGCGCTACGGCCATAACCCTAGTTGCTAGCGGAAGGGGGGCTACCGGCGTAGAGGTAGCCGATATCCTTATCGGTATAGCCGCCGCCTAAAAGTATATATACGACGACTTTATATCTTTCTATATATCGATCCTCTCTTAGCTAGATAGGATAAAGCGTAGCGCGGCTATATCGGCCTCGGTGCTTTACGATATCTACGAAAATATCTAGTCCTTCTATAATTCTTTTATTGCTAGAGCTTTTAACCTTAGCCCCGACGCTACTATGCCTCTATATCCTAGTAGCTCCTCGGCCCCGGTCCTACCCCCGCCCCCGGTGCCCCGTTCTGCCGCTAAGTAGCTCGGTACCCCTAGCGGTAAGCCGCGGACGAAGAAGTTTTCGGAGATTAATAGCTCCGCCGCCCCCTAGGGTTTAGGTCGTAAGCGGGCCGCCGGCCTTAAGTCGAAGGAGGTAGTTAAGCCGGGTAATATAAGTAATAAGGATAGCGAGGATAATAGTAGCGTAGTAGAAACTCCTATTAAGAAGTCCTATCGGTAGTAGGTATTAGTGCGATCGGGTCCCGGTATAGGGAGGAGCCATATAGATTATTTCTAGTTTTTAATTTTCTTTTCCTTTATCGGTAGGGGATAGTTTAGCGGAAGAGTAATAAGGATATCCTAGTAATAATTACTTACCTTCGTAAAGTACTATATAGTAATGCCTTATCCTACCGTCTCTAGCGTCTCTAGCGGGCTAGGAGCGGCCCGCCTTACTCCGCCGCTCCGCTTAGGTTTAATCCTCGTATTAGGAATGCAAAGTATCTCTCCTTCGATTAGTTCTCCTCCTCCTCCGTGCGGATAATCGCCCCCGCCTCGGCCCTAGCTCTCTCGTATAGGTCGAGGTTTAGGTCTATTATAACTACTCGCGGTCTGCTTCTCGTTGCTCTATTAAATGCGTCTGCCTATGCCGCCGCTACGGCAGCGGTCGGGGCCCTACCCGGGCCCCTACCGTCTGCCCGTCGTCTCCCCCCGGCGGCTTCCTTATCCCAACCGTCCTAGCTATCTTTATTGATCTAAGTATAATAACCTTTATTATTAAGGGTATATATATTACGATAAAGAGCTTCTTTTAATCCTTATTAAATAACTTAACCTTTATTTTCTAAAGGCTTTAGGCCTTTTAAAGTTATTAAGCGGCTATTATTATTAATAGGTATACCGAAGCCGGTTATAAAGTTATAATATTAACTTTATAACCTCTCTTTACGAAAATTCGGCCTAATTTATTAGGCTAGGTATTTTAATAAGTTAGGGCTAAAATATATATTATATTAAGGTATAGCCTTAAGCTACTAGCCGGCTATTATAATTATATATTAGCTTATTTATTTAAGTTAATATTTAGCCTACTTTATTATTACGATATCTTTAAGCGGTTTAAGGGTAGCGCTTTTAAGGCTATAATTCCTTTCGAAATAAACGATATTAATAAATTCTAATATTAATAATAGCGCTAGCCCCGGCTAAATAATATACCGCTTAAGCCGCTACCTATATAAAGTAAAGGCTAACCTAAGGGATTATTAAATATTAAAAAAACTACCCGCTATAATCCCTCCGAATTCGAGGCTATTAAGGCCGCTAAATAAGCTAAGGCTATAAAGCCGCCGCCTTTTATAGCATTAGCCGTACTATTAAATATAAAGAAATATATATATAAATATAAGGCTATAAATATAAAGGCGGCCGGCTTAAGCCGGCCGGCTAGTAGCCTTAATTACTTTCGCCGGTATAGGGATTTATATAAGCTAGGTATAGCGCCGCCTCGAAGTTAGTAATATACCTATAACTCTAACGATTATAATAACTTCGGCGGTATTAATATTATCCTTAGGCCTAACGACGAAATTAATAAGGCTAACGAGGCTAATAAGGCTAATAAGCTTACCGGCGGGCCGGGCCTTAAGACCTAAGGTATAATTTATATATAATTTATATAGCCGTTATAAAGGGTTATAATATAGGACGAATTAAAAGCTAAAGAAAAAGAAGATACCTACCTATAATAGGAAATAGATAAGCTAGTATAGGGTAGATAAATTAACCTACTATAGTGCTTCGAATAATATTAAGAAAGCTCGAATTAGATATATTATCGTATCGTAGGCGGCTTTATATTATATATATATAAAGGTTAACCTAAGTTAACCTATTTTTCCGTTAGTAATTAGTCGGATATTATTAATTAATAACTAGTGCCTACCGATAAGGATATTAGCTATATTTATATTAATAGCCCCCCCTCTGCTAGTAATTAGGGTTATAGCTATAGCGCGCTAGTTAAAGGCTTATATAATAGCCTTAGTCCTATAAGATATAATAATAACTTAATATAGCTTAATCTAATATTTAAAGTAAAGGTCTTCTTTTTTATTATAAATATTAAGGTAATAAGTATATAAAATAGCTATATAGCTAATACTTTTAGGTTTAATCTAAAGGAGAAGTTAGTAGGAACTTAATTAAAGTAGATAAAGAATAAGGTATAGACTTACTTTAAAATACTTTTAGTTAAAGTTAAAATAATAATAATAAGCTTAAAAGGTTATATCTAGCGAATATTTTAATAGGTAAAGAGAAGATATAATAAAAGGAAAAAATAGGATTAGCTTATAATATTAATTCTAATAGCTATTATAATTTTTATTATAATTAATATTAATAAGTACTTTAATATAATTCTAATAAGGAATTATATATTTAAAACTAAATATAATAAGGGCGCGCTTAATAGCTAAGCTAGGAGCTTTCTTTAATTTCCCTTTCGATTTCTTTAATATTTAAGGTATTAATATTATAAGCTTTCGCTTTATTTCCTCCTCCTTAGCCTAAAAAGCTAAGGAAAGGGCGGCGTTAAGGTAAGAGCGATTAGGTATTATAAATAGGGATAGTAGTAATAAAAAGGAAGATCTAAAAGAGGTATAGGATTAATAGGCGTATTAGGTATAAGGTAGCGGTAGCTAGGGAAGGGGCGGCGGTAATAGTAAAGATAAAAGAAGAGGGAGAGGAAAAAAGGTAAAGGGAAGGGCTAATATATTAATAAATAAAAAGGTAGGGTAGCTAAGCTACCCTATACCGGCTACGCGCTAATATAAGCGCTAGTAGGATAACTAACTAAAGACCCCTAGGACCTACCCTAAGGGATAATACGCTATAAAGGCGTAACTAAGATAGAGGAGGTATAATAGTAGGAAGATAAGGTAAGGGTTTTCCTCTAGGAGTTTCTTAGTTTCCTTTATAATAAGGACGGCTACCCTAAATACCTCTATAGGTCCCTAGCGTAATACTATCTAATCTAATCTACCTCCCCTTTATATTTAAGTAAGAAATTAAAAAAAAGAAAAGCCTTTATTTTATTCTCTATTTAAAAATATCTTCTATCCCTTTTTAGATATTAAGTAATATTTTAATCCTTAACCTTATATTACTTAAGCTTTAACGCGCTATAGGCTTTTATATTATTAAGGGCGATAATAATAATAACAATTTTATTAGCCTAAAGAAAATTAAATATTATTATATTTTATATTTAAAAGACCTAATCGAGAAGGGCGCTATAAAATATAAATATATTAGATATAATCTAATATATAATATTTATTATATAAATAAAAAAAACACTTTTAGGAAAAATACTTTTTTATTATTAACCTATATATTTATTATTAGATTTATAATATAGAAAGAATAATATACTTTAATTACGTTATTATATATTTAGCTTAGGCCTATTTAATAGGTATCTCTATATATTATATTATCCTATTATATAATATCGCGCTATTAATAAATATTTTATTATTATAATAGAAGCTATATATATCTAGCTATATTTAATTTAATTTACTTTTACCCTAACCCTAAAACCCTTACCTTCGCCTATTAAAGCTATCTTATTTTTAATTACCTATCCTAATAATACCCTTATCCTTACCGGCTAGTAAATAATAATAGCTATACCTACCTATAGTAATAATAGCCTAATAGGCTATTTTATATTAGCTTTAAGCGCTATATAATAATAGCTTAATATATTAGCGGTCGGCCTAAAGGGTTTCGCGACCCGCTATAAATATGCCTTTTAATAATAAAAGGCTAATTAATATAAGATTTTAATATATATAAATAATAACTATAATAAATATTATAATTTTAATAAGGCTATAATAAGCGCGTTATTATATATTAACGCTATAGTTATATTACCTAACCTAAACCTAATTAGCTATAATTTATTTAATAATAAGAATAAAAATAAGGGAAATAAAAGGAATAAGGGGAATAATAAGCTTTAAGCGTTTTTAGGGTAATTCTAAAGCGTGCGCTACCTAAAGGTTTTCTTTTTATTTATTAATAGCTTCAAAAAGGCTTTTATAGAATTAATATTTTATAGCTAGGCTTATTATATATTAAAATATCTTTTTATTATTACTCGAAATATATAATTACTTTTATATTAAATAATAATTTAAATAGCTTCTAGGTTAAAGTAATAAATCCTTTCTATTTAATTAAAATATTATAGCGCTTACTATAACCCTATATATTTTTAATAATAAGGATATCTTTTATTTTATATTTATTAAAGCTAGGCTTATTACTATTAATTTATAGCTATAGCTTTAGCTTAATATCGGCTAGGGCTTAGCTGAATAATATATTATTTACTATATACTTAATCTAATTAATATAAAATATTATACAGATATTATAAAAAATATTTAATTTAATATTTAGCGGGTTTTATATTATAGTTATTCGAAACTATAAGGTTATTTAATTTCTAATATAAATAATTTATTTTTATATTCTTTATATTTAACTATATATAGTTACTTACCTAAAACGCTTAGCTAGATATTAGGATATATTAATTATATTTTATTATTTTTATTAATATTAAATAATAATAGATTATATAATCTTTATTCTTTTATAAAGATATTATATAAATACTATAGCCCTACCTTTTAGTATTATATATAGAAGGGTAGGGTTAAAGGGGTATTATATAAGCTTAAGGTTAAACCTATATAATACCTTATTTAGGCTTATCTAATAATTAAAGAGTTATAGTTATTTAATATTAATTAATATATTAAAAGGTATTCTATTTAATCGAACTATAAAAAGGAAACTATTATATATAATACCGCCTATACTTTTTAGTTTATATATTCTATCTTACTATCTATCTATAAGTAGTAGGCTATCGAGAGTAGCTATTTAATATTTATTAATTTATAGAGCGTAGATTAAAAATACCTAACCTAATTCGACCTTTAATTAGAGATAAGGCTATTAGGGAACCTATAGAACTACTATTAATAGTATTTAAAACGTTTTATATACGCCTTAGCGTTTATTAAGGATATAGCTTCTAACTAAATATACTTTAAAAATCTATCTATAATAATTATAAAGTAATATAAATTATCCGGACCTTCTATTAGGAGGTTAATTATAAAGTCTATAGAGATTATATTCTAGAATCTATCTATAATCGGGAGGGGGTATAAGAGACCTTATCTATATTAGCGGTTAATATATATACTATAGTAGTAGTAATTATATATAAATCTTATTATATCTCCTAATATACCCTCCTAATAGAAGTTATATTATAGGAGCTTAAATATTATATTTTTACTTAAGTAACCTACTATCGGTAAATCGTATATATATTAGATTAAGACTATAATAAAGGGCTTCTATCTTAATACCTATAGGCGGCCGCGATATTATAGCGCGCTATATACTAAGAGGGTATAATTAGCTATTTACTCCCTTATTTCCGCTTCCGGTAGGAATTTTTATATAGATATTTATATAGCTTAGAGCTTTACCGTATAGGACTTATTATTTTATAGCGCTATCTCCTATAGGGTTTAGAGGTATATATTACGGAATTAGCTAGGGCTTAAATAAGCTAATAAATTACTAGGGGTTTTATAGGGGTATAATAGGGCCGGAGGGGTAGGGATATTAAGCGCGCTAATAGATATCGGTATTATAACTACCCTTAAGTAGGGGTCTTTATCTTTATAGTCCTAATCGCGCTATAAAAGCGCGTTTAAGCGCGCTACCTAAATCCTAGGATAGTAGTATAAGTAATAATTAAATAGAGCTAATATCTTAGCTTAATATACCTATCTCTTTAATATTTCTCTTAGCGATATAAAATACTCTAAGGCCTTATAGTCGGTAAGAATTATAAATAGGTCTATAATACTTTATAGCTTTATAGATTAGGCTTAAAAGTAAGATATAACCGCTAATAGTTCTTTATTATAGATTATATAGTTTCGCTTTATAGGCTTTAATTTCTATAAGTAATATATAATAGGGTAGAATATATTATCTTTATTCTTTTATAATAAGTAACCCTTAATTACCTCGCTAGAGTTATCCGTCTTTATAACTATCTTTTATTTAGGGTCCTATTATATTAAGATAAGGTAAGATATAAACGCGGTCTTTAGGGAGTTAAATACGCTTTAATAAACTACGGTCTAATAGAAGGGTATACTCTTACCTATTAAGGCGATTAAAGGCGCTATTATATTAAAGAAATAGGGAATAAAGTTATAGTAGAAATTTATAAACCCTAAAAAACTATAGACTCCTTTTATATATATAAGAGCCTCTTATTTCCGGATAGCCTAAACCTTAATTAGGTTTAGTTATATTTCTTAATTAGTATAGATAATAAACCTAAGGTATTTAACCTCCTTTACGGTAAAGTTATACTTCCGGATATTTAAGTTTAAGCCCGCCTAACGTAGCCTTTTTAAGATTATTCGAACTTTTAATTAATAATCTTTATAGGAGCCGCTTAAATAGATAAGGATATTATTTAAGTATATTATTATAAAATCGCTTAGGGAGTCGCTTAATATATTATTAATATAACGCTAGAAAGTCGCTAGCGCTTTAGCTAGGCTAAACGGGTAGATAAAGTACTTAAAGAGCCTAAAATATATACGGAATACTATAAAATATTCCTATCCCTTTACGATATAGAGCCTATAAAATACTATATAAATATCTAATTTAGTAAACTACTTAGCGCTAGCTAGGCTCTATAAGGTTTTTTTAATTAATAGTAATAAGTAATAGTCTTATTTTATTACTTTATTTAGGGCCTAATAATCGATATAAAATCTTTAACCCCCTTTTAGCTTTTTAACTAATAGGATTAATATTATAGCTAACGATAAGCTTACCCGGATCTACCCTTTATCTATTAAATCGGTTATTTACTTCTAAACTTTTAGGAGTTAATCCCTTAATATATTATATAATAATCCCTAAGGAAGGTCCGGGTTAAAGCTATTTAGGTTCTTTTATAAGCGAATATAATAATCGTTACTCCCCTAATATAATAGTAAGGTATTAGCGCGCTTTTTATCGAAAAGGTCGCTAAATTACTTTACCTTAGGAGGGAGGACCTTTTCGTCCTAAGGGGACTTAAGAGTTCTTAAGTAAAGGATATTAATTATATCGTATAGATTTATTACTAAAAAGCGGTAACTTATATATAATTTAGTTTCGCGTTATATAAGCGCTATAAATATTAAGCTTAATATTATAACTATTAGGTATAATACCTATCGCTTCTTTACGGTATAGATAATAAGATCTTAGGCTAAATAGATAACTAGCTCCTTCTATCTTATATATAAGGAGATATTATATCTAACTATCTATAGGACCTTAAGGATTAGGTCCTTTATTAATCTAGGGATTATATATATTATAATAGGTAATTCCTATCTATTAATATTAGCTATAAATTAAATAATATTATTAATAAATAAGGTTACCTTAAACCTCTTTATCCTATTATATCGAATATTTACTATAATATATACCTTCCTATAA